>KK116382.1:9825-21823 GCA_000611955.2 Stegodyphus mimosarum | reverse complement strand
GTGCCACGAATTCTGCAATTCTCTGATGTTTTTTAAAGTTAAAACAGATCGCTGTGTACATGGTTTCTCGTCAAACATTTTTGGTGAGAAACTTCACACTTTTACTATGTAAATTTTTTGTTTTTATTTCGGACTTATAGCGTAAATTGTGTGTAAAAACGTGGTTTTTGCACATGTTAAAACCGCGTTTTTGCAGACATTTTAGGCTTAAAGTCCGAAATGTAAACAAAAAATTTAGATAGTAATGGCGTGTCGTGGAGTTTCTCGCCAAAAATGTTTGGCGAGAAATTTGTCGCCAACCGGGGACTGATATAAGAGTAGTTCCAATGCTTCTCCTATTAATTCAACTCTTCTTGTTACTTGTTGGGTAGTGGAAAATTTTTTCCAGAAGCCGACTATTTTTTCTAATTTTTGAATGATAATGCATTCAGATAGTTTCCTCAGAGTTCGTAGAAGGGAGATGGGTCGATAATCTGTAGTGCTTTTCCCTGATTTCCCAGGTTTCTTTATGACAGTTATTGAGGCATGTTTCCATGGATTGGGATAAAAATTTAGCTTTAGGCAGGCATTTATAATTTTCGTAAGTAGATCTATGGCTTTTCTGGGGAGTTCTTTTATAGCTTTGTTTGAAATTGAGTCAAAACCTGCTGCTTTCCTTGGATTTAGGTCTTGAATCACCCGTGTATGGGTTCAGACACGGGCTCCCTCCTATCAACGTTAAAATAAATTGGCGCAGCTTCTCTTATAATCTTAATAATAAACTTTCTTCGAAAGTTCCCCTCAGCAATAGAAGAGAAATGAATGATGCTATTCATAACTTCAACAGAAATATTCAGACAGCTCTCAGCTACTCAAAAACTGCAATTCAAAACGAAAATTTCACCCTGCCTGCCTTCATAAGGAGGAAAATCAACATCAAAAATAGACTAAGAAAGAGTTTCCAGCGTACTCAATACCCCAGGAATAAAGCAAGATTTAACGCTGCCCAAAGAAAAGTTAAATATGCCATTAAAGAATACAGAGATGATAACTGGCAGAGATTTGTTATGAGCCTCTCTCACGTTGATCACTCTGTATGGAAAATTGCGAAGGCTCTCAGTAACCCAGATAACAAAATTGGACCCAGAAAAATCAATAATAATATCATCCACAAGACTGAGGATATTACAGAAACTTTTCCTGAAGCTTATGAAAATCAGTTCAAAATCCGCTCTCTTCTACTGATAGCCTTATTTTCAACCAAGTCAATAATTTCATACTTTCTCATCCTAATGCTACTAATTCTCCTACCTCACCTAAAGAAATTTCCGAAATCATTAAAAAGCTTCATGCTAAAAAATCAGCAGATTGTAATGAAATCAGCAATAAAGCCCTCAAAAATCTTCCCAAGAAAGGAATTGCGCTTCTCACCAACATCATTATTGCCTGTCTCCGTCTATGTGTTTTTCCAGAGAAGTGGAAACACGCAATTATAATTGTAATTAAAAAACCAGAAAATGATACCTCAGATACTAACAACTACACACCTATCAGTCTAATTCCAGCCCCGGCAAAGATTTTCGAGAAAATTATTCTAAAAAGATTAGAGCATTTCATCTCTTCTCACAATATGCTCAGAGACCATCAGTTCGGTTTCAGGGCAAATTTTTCCACAACACATGAAATAGCCAGATTAGTGGAATTCATTAGCGAAAGTATGAATAAGAAAAGAACACGTCGCAGCACTATTTCTTGATGTTGAGAAAGCTTTTGACAAGGTGTGGCATGATGCCCTCTGTTGCCTCCTACGCAGCAATGAAAGTTATGTTGCACAGCGCACTGTTTCTGCGCAACTTCAGTCAGTTTCAATTCGGACTCCTAGCGAAGCATACATGCTTTGATCCCGTATGGTCGGGAATTCATTTCGATTTCGATTTTAGTTACAGTCCAAAAATAAAATTGTTTGTTGTTGTTGTAAAGTTGTCTTCAGTTTATAGTCGAACCAGGGCACCTCAAAACACCCTCCTTATCAAACTGATAAATAACAATTTTCCAGCTGAGTTAATTCTTGTCATCACTGACTTCCTGCAAAATAGAACTTTTCAAACAAGAGTTAACAATCATCTATCCATAGCTAGAAAAATTTCTGCGAGAACCCCCGAAGGAGCAATTATCTTGCCGACTCTTTTCAATATTTTTATAAATGACCTGCCATCGGTGAACTGTGCTTTAACTGCATGCTGTGCTGATGATACAGCAATACTCTGTAAATCTCTCATCCCTTGCTCTTATTAGATTACAGGAAGCCACCAACGCAATTAATAATTGGTTTGAAAACTGGAAGATTAAAATTAACACCGAAAAATCTACTCTTGTTATGTTCTCGAAAAAATTAATTCAAGGAAATTCTGCTAATATCAATATTAATAATATTCCCATCAAAATAGGGCCCCATGTGAAATATCTTGTAGTTCACCTTGATAAAAGGCTCACCTTCTTTCAACATACTATTGCAACTGTTAAAGAAAAGGCAAATAAAGCATTCATGGCGTTTTATGCGTTATGCGTTATTCTAAACTTCAACTTGCCACCAAAAGATTACTTTATCTCTAAACAATTCGTCCGATCTTTCTCTATGCAGCTCCTGCATGGGCAGCGACTGCAAATATAAATCGTTTAAAGTTACAACTACAAAACAACCACCTCAGAATAATTTCAAATTCGCCTTGGTATGTAGTTTGGTATTAGCCCTGGTATCCATCACAGCATCAATATCAGCTCTGTTAATGACGAGATTAAAAAGCTGACTAAAAACTTCCATGATCATTGTGATTTGCACGCTAATAATATCATCAGACTCGGTAATTACGACCATAAAATTATACAAAGTGTAAAAAGACCCAGAACCATCTTTCACAACAACAATTGGAAATAACTGATGTATTATATGTAAATAATTTCTCATCGCTTGTTCTGACAAGCAAAACAACTTTTCGCCGCTGAGCAAGCAGGCTAAGAACTTGATTAGCACTTCATTTTTTATTTACTACTATTTAACAAAGATTTTTTGCATTTATTTAGCCAAGTTATTTTTCTACTTTATATTAGTGTGTTTTCATCTCAAGTAACGTGTTCATTTTTAGTATTTTGTTTATTTCTATAAATTTTAGAAACATCTGTGAAAATATTTGAACTTCGCGTCACGTGACTACCAAGCTACATGTGATGGGACAATGTTACTAGTGTGTTTATTTCGTTTTTAAGCGAAATTTTAAATGATCGGGACTTGTATATATTAATTGCTTCTACTATTCATGTATAATTTGCCTCCATCATCACCTAATAATCGATTATGCCATGCCTATTGATGTTTTCAAAAATTGCTTTATCATCATACTATCATCGCTTTATCTAAAAAATCATGACTTTTTCTACGGCACATCGTGGAATTCAAGATTCCTTCACAAAGCTCAGGGGTTATTAATTGGGTAGTCAAGGCCAAATACTTCCTACCTACATTATTCATTCGTTCACTGTTATTCCTTTATCTTGATGTGGCAGGCAGTATGATTTTTTGTTTTTCTCCTGGGCTACTTTAAATTTGTTCCGTTCAGAATAATGCTTGCTTTAATTTTGTTAACAGTAAAGGTCATGTCATTATAATTTTAAAAAAGATTTTTTTCTCAACTTAAGGATTAATCAATAAATAAGTAGAAACAATTTTTATTATTGAACATGTCTGACTTTTAAATATAACTGTATAATACGAAATAAATTTATCTCTGAAATTTTGAACTTGAATATTTAAAAAAAAAAATCTGAAAGCTTTCAAATTTTATATTATGCTCAAAAGGGCTTCTTTTAATGTTTTGTGTCTTTCCTTTATTTATTAAAGTTCTTCGCTCTTAAACCGTAAAATTTAATTCAACAGCAATATCGCAAAATAATTTAAAAAGAGCATATCTTTAGAATTTCCGATACACAGTCTCGGGCGCTGGAGATAATTTTTTTTTCTGTGCAGCTTTGCCATTGTTCGCTTTGAAATCGTTGAGTTTCTTAATCAAAACTCATAAATGCTTTACAAAATACGGAATAGCTAATGAAACAAACTCCAAATTTGAAATGCCCATATTCGGGTGATGCGAGAAACATACGTATATTCATGCAGATTCTTCCTTATTTAATTTCTTTAAACATAACAGAGGGCGATAATAGTATTTGTTGGCAACAATTTGAAAAGTGATTCAAACTTTTAAAATTTTCGACGCAAAATGCCAAAACGAAATTAATAGCCGTTCTGGGCTAACGCCGTTTGGCTAAAAAGCTCAAGCGTTATATTTCTCTCTAAACCACGAACGCAATACAGTAGAAGTCCAAAAATCCGCAATGCTTGGGATCAGAGGTTGTGTGGATTTTAGGATTTTGCGGATTTCAGGACAGAAAAGCCAAATCATAATATTCAGACTAAAAGTGCAAAATAAAGTGCAAAATAAAATCAGTCACCCGGTAGAGCTGGTGAACCGTTGAGTGTTTCCTCCGGAAACCATACTGTACAGGGATTAGTAGCTTGTGCTCTTCAGCATGATGTAAGATCCTTTTTAGCAAAATAAATTCTGCTACTTTACTGACACTTGAAAGAAGACTGATTGGCCTGTACGAGGATGGCTCCGAAGGAGTTTTCCCAGGCTTGAGAATCGGCGAGATAACAGCGTTCTTCCAGGTCGTAGGAAAGTGTCCAAGACGAAGAATAGCGTTGATGATATTGACTAGCTTGAGTAACATGAGGATTCCCATGTTCTTGAGCATTTTGTTGGTAACGTTGTCCAATCCGGAGCTCTTTTTCACTTGTAGCTTTTCGATGTAGCCGTATACCTCGGACGGCCTGACAAGAGGAATGTTGTTTGTGTGTGGGTTTGTTGTGAACTGTGTTAGTGTACTTGCAACTAAGTGATCTGTTGGAGTGTGGGAGATGTTGTTTGTGCAGAACTGAGAAGCATAGTGATCGGCTAGCGACTCAGCTTTCTCAGTGTCGGTGTAGGCAATTCCTTGTTGGCCTTTTAAGGGCGGAATAATAGTGTGGCATCTCTTTAATTTGGATGTAGCCTTCCAGACTGCCGAATTATCAGCAGAGAGGGAGGTAAGATAGGTGGCCCAGTCGTGTTGTGTACGTTGGCGTGTAAGAGCCCTGACTTGATGATTTAGCTGGTTGAGGAGCGTTTTATCTGGAGGGTAGCGATATCGCTGCCACTGTTTCCTGAGATTATTTCTTTGCTGAATAAGCTTCCTGGTGGCAGTATCTGTGGCTTTCTTGCGTTGACGGAGAGTGGTGCTATTTGCACGTAAAGCATCGTCTAGATCACTTGCAAAGTCTTCAGCCAACGCATCTAACTCTTCACCCGTGTGTACCGTTGGAATATGTAGTGAGGTGTTGTTTAAGGCTTTGGCATATCCTGCCCAGTTTGTGATAAAGGCCTTGGTGTGTGGTGTGCTACATACAGAAGTCTCCATATCAATCCAGACCGGATTATGGTCTGAAGAGAGCTCGTCAAGAGTTTCAATGTGGTTGTAAGAGCAGCCTTTGAGCAGAAAAACGTCCAGCACATTGGCAGATCTGTCGTTGTAGCGTGTTGGGGTTTGTGGAGCTGCAATGGTAATTCCAGCCTCTTGGGCGAATTTAAGAATTACTGTGCCTAGGTAAGAGTTATTGCTGCAGTTCCACGCGCGGTGGTGTGCATTAAGGTCTCCGCCTATTATGACTTTGTTGTTGAGTTTAAAGAGGAGTCACACACATTACACTGTTGTAGCGTGTTGGGGTTTGTGGAGCTGCAATGGTAATTCCAGCCTCTTGGACGAATTTAAGAATTACTGTGCCTAGGTAAGAGTTATTGTTGCAGTTCCACGCGCGGTGGTGTGCATTAAGGTCTCCGCCTATTATGACTTTGTTGTTGAGTTTAAAGAGGAGCTCAAAGTCTTGAGTAATATTCCTCTGTGATCTTTTGTTACTAGGAATATAAGCAGAGACAATGGTGAGTGGTTGTGAGGTGAGTGTAGTGACTGTGACGGCTAGGGCCTCTACGGCTAAAAGCTGTGGTATTGTAGTTTGGTAATGGGTGAGAGAGCGCTTGATTAGGATAATAATACCCCCTCCGGGGCTCTGCGTTGTTCTCTCTCGATCACAACGATACTGCTGGTAGTTGGCAATACAGAGGGTAAAAAGTGGACTAAGCTTGTGTTCCTGTAGGAGAATAACATCGGGACAATACTCATTTATAAAAATACGAAATTCATCAATTTTTGGGTATAACCCGTTTGCATTCCATGTTACAATTTTTAGGCCAAAGTCCATAATTAAGTGCTATTATTGAGCCCGTGAATTTGTTCCAAAATTAAATGCAAAATTTGAATCTTATCAAGTATATTATCACACTTTTTGAGCTCAGCTAACTTACTTTTATAAATATTAATAATACTACTAATACTGCAGCCTAGTGCTGCTTCTACTTCCTTCATAACATTTAATAAGTCAAATAGATCTGTGAGATTACTGGTGCTATTACTTGTTTTATCAGCCTTAGGGGCTTTAGGTTGTTTACTAGATTCAACATTCATTTGTTTATTAGGCACAGCAGCCACAGTGGCTTTGGGGACAGACGCTTCGGTGGACAGAATTTTGTTTTGTCTCTGACACTGTAACGAGAGCATAAAGGTAACATGAAAATCTTGACAACATACGAACAATAGTTCAAAAGGTGCTACTAAATCTCAAATAAACGATATGTACAAATATATAATTACACAGGTACAAATACAAATACAAAGGAGATGCAAATAAGAGAATTACAAAATTTAAGCAAGATACTAGAAAATAAGAAAAATACAACTATATACAAATGAGAAAGAAAGTTAAGCAACTACCAAACGAGGAGTTGTCTTGTTATTAGGTGACGCAGTCACAAAACCAGGTGCCTGGGCGATGCCCTACCCCGTGTCGAACAGTCAATTGTGGGTTGTGCATAACTTTTATATGAGCATAGCATATTTTGAAGAAATTAGCTGAAATTTGCATATACATCTGTGAGTTAGTTACTATGGCAATAGTGAAATCAAAATAAGCAATATATATTAATGGCAAGTAGTAAGTTCATGGCATTTTGATTGAAGATCGTTCTGCTAAAAGCATGAAGAAAAATTCAAATTCGTCAACTTTGAAGAGCTGGCACGCTTTACGTCCTACATCGTCTCCGTCTTCCTTCGAACTGCAAACTGTCCAGTCCAGTCCAGTCCAGTCAAGTATTGCCGGAATATCGTAGCAATTGCACGATGTGTCCGGCTCCTGATAATTTGCCCAAAAGGCACATGATATGGGTAGGTCCAGGTAGGTGAAATACATACACGAAAAAGGAGGGGGGGTGACCATGCATCACCAGGTTTAGAAAAACCAAAAATGATCACAATCGGCGCAGCGACAAGGAGAGAGAAAACGCAAAACCAGACAAATGGCAGACCAGCAAATAGCTAGCAAAAGTAAGTGCAAACTGTCGGTAATGCTGTGGAGCTAAGGAGGAGATGAAAAAAGTGTGGAAGGCATTCTATTGGCAGGAATAAGGGAGGGGCGGGGGTTCAGAGCCATACTTTTAGAGGATTGGTTTAGCCGAAAAGGGGGGAGGGGATTATAATATAGGAGATTTTGATTGGTCCTGATCAAAAAGTTGGACTTAGAAAAATTTCTAAGGAGCTGCGAAGGCATGTTTAAGGCTAGTAGCATATATTGAAATATATTTTATAAGTTTTAGAGCAATTATTAAAGCAAATTAGTTAAGCTGATTAATTTTTTCAAAAACAATGAAATTCTCAGTCATTAGATCTTAGTAGTGCACCAGGTTTTCGTCTATTGCCTGGGTCGTTGACATCATACATCAATTGCGGTATACTGCTGTTTTGAGGAGTTGTCTTGTATGCTCTTGTCAGACCCCATCTATGATTGTGTGAGCAGCTAATGGACGAATAAATTTGTCTTCTGAAAGGATTTTCACAAAGTCACACTGCACAGCTTTGTTAAAAACTGATCTGAGTTCCAAGTTCCCAGTTCCACTTATGCGGAGATTATCAAGCATTCTGCTTGATGTGTTCCGGCTGTCATCAGATGTTTGCACTGTGGGCGCTGAAGAGTCACAAATTCAGAAATTCAACTCTCCCAATCACCAGTCAATCAGAGCGACCAAGGACCAAGGAAGGGGTCAATTACGGGGTACTTAGGCAATTAGCCTTTATCCCCACATCATCAATTAATAAATTATCGCCAAAAGAGGGGTTCCGCAAATGATAAAATTTAGTGCCAAAAATTTGGGAAATCCAAATAAGAATCCTGCCTTCGCAGTGACAAAAAAGGTAAAAACACTGAAGGACTTAATTTAGTAGATTTTTGTGTCGAAATAAGGGCCAGAATCAATTTAGAGGGGTTACATCTTGAATTTTGAAGCATCTAGTTTTCCTTGATCGATGGTCTTCATTATAATTTATGGTGTTAACAGCGCATGACTGGAAGTGTTTGCGAACTTCTTTCGCGCTCACTTCGGGTCTAGGAGAAAGTGGGAAGCGGGAACTCGTTAGGCGAGTTTTAAAATTAAAGAGACAGGGCCAAGCTGCCTCTAAGGAGAAACATTTTAAAATTAAGTAGTTACTATTAACGTTAGGTGTTATGAATTTTGAATAGTAGCATCAGAGAGAATATAAGATAATATCTTAGAATCCTTTATAGGACATTATTAAAGAAAAATTAAGTAGTTACTATTAACGTTAGGTGTTATGAATTTTGAATAGTAGCATCAGAGAGAATTTAAGATAATATCTTAGAATCCTTTATAGGACTTTATTAAAGAATAAATAAAAGAGCGCCAGAACCCTTTTAGGAAGGGAACAGAAGGCGTTAAGATAGCAATCTATAAAATTGCGTCAGTGGTTGCCCCGGTTACGGGACAGAGATAGTGGCCCTGGGTAAAGCTGCGCGCGCAGCGGATTCACCTAGGCGGAGGGGGGTTTTGAACGAGAGTTGGGTGATTGCTTCGAGGCAACTCGTCTCCATGACAACGCCGCTTCGGGAAAGGTGACTCGTTATAGTCGCCTGCCAGTGTTGCACGAGGTCTTTTCTTAGATGACGCAACACCTGGGTGATAAACGGGTAAGTCATGGAGAACGGGGTTTCCAACCGAAGGAATCTTTTGGAAGAAGTTTACCGAAAGTCGCTGTATAAAGCGATTTATGGGGAGAATTTTGGCTGCGTTATGAATATCCTCGTTCGTAACGTACCAAGGTGCTTTATAAATTTGCCGAAGCATAATGTTTTGGAAAATTTGGACATGTTTCCTGTTAGTAATTGCAGCTGCGCCCCATACCGGGTTTGCATATGTTAGAATTGGCCTTATCATTGATTTGTAGAGCAGAATCTTGTTATTAGTTGACAGGTCGCTCTTGCGAGCGAAATAAGGCAGGAGTTGGGATTTGGCAGCCTTCGCATTAGAAATAACTTTCTTTATGTGAGGTTGCCAAGTTAATTTGGAATCAAGTATCACTCCTAGATACTTATACGTAGGAACCCAGGGAATTGGTTCTCCGAAGAATTGCAAGTTAGGTAAATTTGGGTATGCTCTTCGGATAAATAAGGTGGCGGCACATTTTGCGACATTGATTTTGATTTTCCACAGTCCGAGCCAGAGCTCTAGGCTAGAAAGATAACTCTGCAGTGCAGAGATTACCGTGGAGATGTATGTTGAGAAATGATGGCTGTGTCGTCCGCATATAAAGCTAGATCGACATTTGGTGCTTTCGGAATATCATTTATAAAAATGTTGAACATTTGAGGCGAAATCAGACTTCCTTGGGCTACGCCTGCATAGATTCTGCGGGGAGTTGAGTATTCGTGGTTAACTCGCACCCGGAAAGATCTTCCTCTCAGGTACGAGTTAAGAATTTTAATGAGTTGCGCCGAAAAACCAAGCCGCATGAACTTGTATATAAGCCCGTCATGCCAAGTCCTGTCAAAGGCTTTGGCTATGTCAAGATAGACAATACCAGTTTTCTCTCGTTTACTAAAGCCTTCGTGAATGAATTCGACTACACGGAGTAACTGGTGTACCGTGGAGTGTTGAGGCCGGAAGCCAAATTGTTCCGGGATTATTAAATTTTGATCACGGCTGAATTCATTCAGGCGATTTAGTAAAACAAATTCATATATTTTTGAGAGAGATGAAAGCAGACTAATAGGTCTGTAGTTGACGGGGAGATTTAAATTTTGACCCGGTTTTGGAATAGGGATGACTGCGGCAATTTTCCAACAGTCAGGAAAATAGCATTTTTTCATCATTAAATTGATGAGTATGGTAATCCATATAATAAACATTGGGGGGAAGTTTTGGATCATGCGATTCGAAATTGAATCTATGCCAGGTGCCTTCTTTGGTTTCATTTTTTGAATGAAGTCTAGAACCTCAGTAGGGTCAGTGGGCCTGAGATCAGGCGTGATAGGTTGTGTTAAAAATTGTTCAACACGTGAATGTATGCGCCCCTGTGTAACCGGACGGTTACAGTAGGCGTCGTTATTTGGAGTGAATTGAGTAGCAAGGCTGTCAGCAATAGCTTCGGCCTTTTCGGCATCTGTGTATGCCATCTGTGCGCCATCGGCCGTTTCAAGGGGCGGAATGTGTTTATATTGTTTGCGTAATCGGGCGGCTGCGCGCCAAACCGATCCGTCGTCAGTCGTTAAGGACTCTATGTAGTTTTTCCACTCCGCCTGTTTTAAAAGGCGGGTTTCTGTCCTAATCTCGTTCTGTAGTCTGCGAAATTGAGCACGGATATTGGGATCACGTGATCTTTGCCAAATTTTTCGCAGGTAGTTGCGCTGCTTAATTTTGAATTTAGTCTCAGGTGGGAGCCTAGCACCCGGGTGAGAAATTGGTTTTGAAGCCGCAGCTCTCGCTTCTTTAAGTAAAGACTCCAAATTTTGAATGCTCCTGTCAAAGTCCGCATTGCTGGAAATTTTGAGAGGGGGGGTAGCTGTACGTTCCAAAATAAACCGAAAATCGTCCCAATTTGTAGAGACTTGCTCCTGTAATTTAGAGTAACGATTTTGAGTGTCTAGTGTAATCAAAACAGGGTAGTGATCAGAGTCTAATTCCTGAATCACTTTAATTTCATGCCGAAAATGAACATTATAAAAAGCAGCCAGATCAAGAACTACGGGGGACCCTCTTACAGGGTAATAAGTGGGGGCAGTAGGAGCTATGATCTGTACATGGGAGCTCTGAGCCCATGAATTTAGTTTAAGGCCATACCGGTTTCTGTTTGTACAGAACCATGCAGTATGACGTGAATTTAGATCGCCAGCAATGATGAGGTGATTTGAAATTGTTAATAGTTTATCAAAATCACTGACAGGAAATATATTCCTCCCACGAGCAGATCCTTGTGGGGGGAGGTATGCCGAAACAACAGTAAGGGGGGGGAGAATTTTGAATGAAAATTTGGACGATTGTCGCTTCCAGATGTTCCAAATCAGGGGGGGAACCATGTGATGCCTTATAGAACGCTTCACATAGATGCATGTGCCACCACTTGCGTGTCTGCCATATGACACCCTGTCTGTCGAGTCAATCAGAGCGTCGAAACCAACAACCCCTCTACCAATCGCAACAACTCTGAGCAACGCAAAAATACAAATAATAACCCCAGTACTAATCATAGTAAAAATACTTCTGGTAGTGAACTTTCGGGTTTTCTAGAATTATTTAAACTTATGAAAGAATTGGAAAACATATTCGGCATAAAAAACATCTCAAAATTGACAACATTATTAAATAAAAACCTAACTAAACTCCGCTCAGCAGAAACACAAATGGAAAAGATGTACATTTTATTCCTTATATTTGAACAGCTCAATGAACAACAACATGACTAACTACAACCAAAGCCTGTCTATCATTACATGGAACGCGCATGGTCTTAAAAATAGAATTCACTCAAAGAA
>KK116381.1:972030-1009968 GCA_000611955.2 Stegodyphus mimosarum | reverse complement strand
CATCCGTTCTAATGACCAATAATTGATCACTTCATCATAATTTCGTGATGACTGGTAATGCCGACTCAGCCAATCGTCCTGAGGTATCTCGAGTATTTCATTATCTTCTAAACGTGATTTCTTATGCAGAAAAGTCCTTTTATTCATATACGTTTTTGGGGTTATATCGTCATAATAACCGAAGTCCATTTCATCAGAAGAACGCTTCACTTGTGGAGATATAAGTTTTCTAAACGTCAAACTTATTCGAATAGTCTTCACTTCGGGCTGGGATGGAATACCGTGTTTCCAGATTACATTAGTGGGGGGTTTCATCACTAGAAGCGATCTATGTTCAAGACTCAGAATGTGAGTCATATAATTCTCTCTTGTAAAATGCGGTTTTGTTATACGCGGAAAGAAACAATGGAAGTTTTATAAAACAAATGTGTAACTTACATATTAAACAGCACATCAAAAAGGAGTATTATCAACAGCTGAGCTGCATACAAGGAGAGAGAGAGGTGTAGGTATGTGTACATTTAATTCAATAAAATAAGTCTATTTTTGAAAATTTTATTTTTATATCTTCTCCCTCCCGAAAATATACAGCCTTATAATCGTAACCGAAACGAAATCCCGTTTGTGGCCAACACCGAGTATAAAACTCAACTGCTTTATGAAATCAAATAAAGTCGGAACAGAAGTGACCATATTAAGCGGTACCCACTGTATATGTACACTCACTTCCAAAAGTTAAGCACGAAGATGTAAAATGCAACAAAATCAACAAATACTGCTTTGATTGACACAAAATTCGGCAGGAAAGTAGCATATATATTTATGCATAAAACAAAAACAATAATTATATACAGAAATGAAAACAATATTAAATTTTTGTAAGTTATCAGATCATGACATACTGGAGACTTAAACAGAATTATGTATAAAGGGAAAACAAACAGCATAAAATGAAAAGAAAGGACATTAATAGGGTATGTGATCCCCCCTCACCTTGTGACCATGCTTTCAATTAGGTGGTCAGCCACCGCAGAGTTAAGCAATCGCCATTCTTCTTGTACAGCAGTTTCCAGCTCAATAAGAGTGGCAGAAGGTGGGAAACGTGAAGATACAGCACGGCCGAGAGCATCCCAAAGATTTTCAACGGGATTAAGGTCGGGCGAATATGGTGGCCACGCCATACGCGCAATCCCTTCACTCTCCAGGTAGTCATCGACGATGTCAGCTCTATGGGGACGTGCGTTATCGTCCATTAAAACAAAAGTAGGGCCAACTGCTGCAGCGTACAATCTCACAAATGGGCTCTAGGATTTCATCTCGATAGCGGACAGCCGTCAAAGAACCCCGTTTAAAGATGTGCAGGTCGGTGTGGTATCCTAATGAAATTTCCGCCCACACCATAATGGTTCCGCCTCAGAATGAGTGATATTGGGTGATGTTTTGGGACTGACTGCGTGTTCGTTGTTCATGCTTGTCATCTGGCATCCTTATACGCTTGTCATCTGGCTCCAGAGCAAATCTTGATTCATCAGTAAACATGACATTGCCCCAGTCAGACACATTCCAATTGACATGTTTCCGGCACCACTGTAATCGTGCCCCTCTTGATTGGACGGATAGAGGAACACAAACTCGAGGTACCCGTACGTACAGTCCACTCATATGTAATCTTCGGCGTACAGTAGCTACAGATATCGCCTTACCAATGGACTCTGTAACCATAGATGTCACACGTGGGGAGGTCGCTCTGGGATTCCGCTTGGCTACAATAGCAATACATAGGTCTTCCGCGGGGGTTGTAACCCTTGGGCGACCGGCTATGGGCCTTCGGACAACTGTCTGTGGGGTTTGGAATTGTTTCCATAAACGCGAAATTACAGAATGATGAACTCCGAAGAAAAGAGAGACATCTGTAATCGACTATCCTGCTTCAATGCTCACCACAGCACGAAGTCATAGAAACACGCATGTCTTGAAAACAAATTGTGCGAAAGTTTTAAACACCTTCTATCAGCAATTACAATCAACTTCTGTAACCCTTCATAAAGCTGGCTTTTTATAAGACTGCCTTTTTTGCATATTTCTTGACATGAAAGCCCGATTGGGTGTTACCTAATATATTTACAGGCTTCCATCTACCTCTGCAGCGAATTGCATCCTCTTCAATTCTGATTGGCTTCCAGAAATTAGCATTTTCTCTCCGTGCTTAACTTTTGGAATTGAGTGTATAACGCAGAGCAAATTGTACAGCCTAAAAGTGAATTATATATTATGTTCATTAAGGAATGCTAACATTGTATATAGTAAATAAAAAATCGAATATTCTGGTGCATAAATCAAAATTTTAACTATTGATTTAATTCAATGTTAATTCCAGACTGTCTGCTTCGTTAGCCGGGGCAGGAGAGTCATACTTCTTCAAGCCTATGTCCCACAGTAAATAATTTCTTGCGGATGACTAACACTTTTGAAGCTTCGTTTTGTTTGCAAATTATGAATATTTATTTGTCATTGTTAATTAATTTGTAAATATAAAATAATTGTCAATAATTATATGTAATTAATTATCATAATTTCATTATGACATTATATTCTTTTAGACTTTTTCTTTCAGCTTCTCTTTTTTTTGAAGGAAACTGCATGGAGGTGGCTGTTGATAATTCGCAGGTAAACGCCATTAAATTCGCAGGTAAACGCCATTAATCATGAGACTAAATGTTTGGAAAACTTTGATCTACAAGAAGAGTTTTTAAATGTATTTTTCGCTCGAGATCATTTTGGATACGATGAAAATTTTCGTATGTTTCTTTATTCATATACGTGCAATTTGTCATTATCTATGAACATATTTACGGTAAGATTTACAAATTTCATTACAAAATTGTCTGCATTTTAAAATAAGCTGCAAACGAGAACTAAATTAAAAGATAATTAGTGAATAACATGGTAGGACGGTTTAAGACATTTTATAGCATATGCGCAACATAAAATTTAAGTAAAATTTCTTATAAATAAAACCTTAGTTGCATAATTATTCATAAAAGAATAAAATATTAAAATACTTTTGCGACATACAACAATTTTTCCATAGCCAAGCAGGGGGAATGACTTCTCTTGGAATCCGCTAGTTTACTGAGACGTTGAGGAAGTGAGAAGCATTGATAGTTTTAGCTTCATACGAAACACGCAGTGCATATCATTTAAGATATTCATTCCATGCTGTCATTATTTTGAAAGAAATCCCCCTCAGAAGTGGCCTATGCGAAAGCAAATATCACCTATAAGCTAACTCTTAGTACACTTAAGAAATTATACCACTTTTAAAAGTCTTCACAATAAATTTTACGTATACCTCTCCACCATTAATAAATAGAATGTTTTTTTTAAAAAAAACGTAAATTATCATATTTTTAATACTAAATCTAAAATCAAAGATTATAGAAGATATTTATGAACAAAACTCTTGCTTATGTTGGATAAAATTACATTAAGATTTCATGATACAATAAAGATATGACTCGACAATAAAAGTAATGTTAACACTAAGTAAGGTTACAAAGGTAATGATGTCTGCTAGTGCTAATTAATCATCAGAGGAACGTTTTACAGAAGGATTCCGGTTATTTACTTTGATACAAAATTATCTACAAACAGAATTTCTGAGTTTTTGTTAAGAACGAGTTAGTTGTTAAGAAATTGAAAGGAATATAAAATGAAAAGAGCATTGTGGTAATCTTACAGCTACGGGTAATTTAATCTTATCGATATTTTTATTTTATTAGTAAAAGGTTTGTATTGAAAAATCATTAATCATAGGGCTAAACAGTAATAATAGAAACTAAAATTATATAATTATTGAAAAATAAATATATAAATAACATATTCTTCTCGTAAAAATGTTCAACAGAAAAACAGAAACTAATGACCAGTACATATCTGTTTGAAATCTTTTAATATAGCGGTTACATAAAATAGTATGTGTAATAAAATATAATTTCCTGTAAAAGAACAGCTTTTTTTTATCTCATTTTATACATTTAATGTAACAATATATAAAAAGTTGAAGTTAGATAATGCGTCATACTTGCAGAAGCTTGCAGACGTGATAGATTTAATAAGTTGTCGTTGGCGATTTCAAATATTCATTTTAAATTTACACTTACGGCCACAAAAAAATCTAAAATGCAAAAGATTAGAACTCGCACAATTAGCGTGCCCGTTCTAATCTTTAGCATCTTAAATAGCTTTGCATTTGTAAGAAGAGATGCACGGAGCAACAATTTAGCTAGGCTGAGAAGCAGGATTGAAATGTGATGTGTTAAAGAAAAAATTTTAACTCAGAGTGATTCGCTTCCGATATATTTTGATTGGCTAATTAAAAAAGTTCTAAAATTATTTTTGGCTGAAGTCTTATGTAAGTTATTTTTGTCAGAGTATTATGCTTGTTTGTTTGTTGTCGTGTCCATAATGTTAGTTTGATGGTATCATGGGCGATGCAGACCACCTTAGCTATCAGGCAATTTCCTCATAGAGGTCTTTTTGGGGGCAATTACTAATTTGCTGCATTGCAGCCAAGATGGCGGGCAGGAGAAGATGCGGTCTGGTCTAAGTTCGATTTCAGGGCAGTTTCTGAACACAGTGTAGGTTCTTGTTTTGGCTAGTAAAGTGTCTAGTAAATGGCCAATTCTAAGTATTTCCAGGGTTTTGGAAGTAAATCTGTTGCTGTTTAGTTCGCATATCTGAGATTTCTGCCTAATGGCCGAATTTCTTAGTTTTGACTAAGCAGTAGAATTCATGTCATCAACTGAGGTGGGAGGATGATATTTCTAGCTTCTTTGGCTTCTTTCTAGCTCTAGCTTCTTTGGCTAAGTCGTTCGCAGCTTGTCGCAGATTGTCCATGCTGACGTGGGCTGGTATCCATTGCATTATACAGCGTTTGTTTAGTTTATCGATGGGGGTCAGGGCATTTTGTATTTCATGGGTTTGTCTTGAGACAACCTGCTGAATTACCTGAAGGGCAGCCCTGGAGTCAATGAAGATTATTATTCCTTCGGCCTTCTCCGAATTTTCGAGCTTCGTATAGATCTTTAGAGTATCTTGTATGGCAGGAGCTCGTAGATGTGATCTGAAGCAATTTTCCTGCTCCAATTTTATGCTGTTTTATCTTGCCGTCTGAGAAAATAAAGTTTATTTCACCTCCTCCGTTAATTAGAGTCACATGTAAAGATCCATCTGTTAAGAAGCAAATGCAGGCATTCTCTGAGTGCTGTTGTATGGTCCTAATTCCTTTAGCTTTGAAGCTGATAGCTGGCTTTATTTTAGAGCATTGTTCAAAAAGATTAACGGCAAATATAGTATTATGAGGTAGCAAAGATGGTAAAGTTGGCTTCTTGTAGAATGATGTACTTTTAATGTCCCAAGCCGATTTGCTGTCTAATCTCTTGATCGTGTTGCAAGGGAAAGATCTTATGGTGTTGCTTGGAAATGAAACAATAAAAAAAGTAACATGTTATGTTGCTATGGAAACTACGCACAAACTTTCAGTTTTAAAATAATTATTAGAACCGCAGTGGAGTACCAGTTTTGAATTTTAGAAGTTATCAGGACTACTGTTTCTTCTAGTTGAGTTTGCAAACATGACTGGAGTCCTGAGTAGGTACAGGGAGCTTACTAAAAGCTATGTTCATGCGTGTGTAGAAGATACCACAAAGATATGAAGGGTTCAAATCCCCCTTTCTTTGCTTATCCATTTTACAGACGTTCCCGCTCTTCGGGATACAAAGACCAACCACTTATGGCCTGAACGTAAAAGAATATAAGACTAAAAAATAACTAAAACTTAAATAAGAACTAACTTTTAATATTTTACACAGATGACTAGCACTATGACTGGCCTTTTAAATTACTACGTCTGTATTACGCAAACTGCGGAAAACTACAATACGTCTTTAACTCTGGCCTTAAAGGCTGGCAGTAACTGATGGCAAGCTCGCGTGAAGACTCGTAGCAAGAGCGCTCTCTGTCCTTCCTCCCACTACTCAGCAAATAGCCACAACTTAAATACTTAAGCGTTAACAAGTACAGTTTGCATAAACATATTCATGCGTTAATTCTGGCCGGAAGTGATGATAGTAAAGTTTTAAAATAAAATAAGCATTAGTGAACTCAAAATCCTTACAAAGTGACTGTCGTATATTAGCAGTTCATATAAAATTTACAACATGGAAACCAAAATCTTTGTACGCAAAGTGGCGAAATGACGCAGTAGCTCAGTTTGCTCGTCAAAGTGTCATTAAGTTGTGTAAATAAAGTTTATATTTTTATAAATGTGTCTTTGGCTCACTATGAAAAATCACATTCTCGTTTTTCCGCTCCACATCTGAAAATAGTTTTTTTTCCTAATATGATCATCGTTACGGCTTCTGATCTTGGTGAGTTTGATAGTATTAAATTTTCTTCTGTTTTCTTTAAGGTCACTAGGCCACATTTTTTCTGTGATTTCAGATTCTTTGTGTATGAAGACTGCTCCGATAGTTATTTTTGCTGCTCTTACTTGTATGTCATCGAGCTTTTCTAATGCAGATTCTGAAGCGTGGGACCAGACAGGTGTTGCATACTCCATGGTGGGCCTGATAAGAGTGGTATAGGTTGCTCTCAAAGTCTTAGTAATTTCTTCCCATCACAGCCACATAGGTTTTTCAGAATTTTTAGTCTTGAGAGTGACTTATTTGCATGTTTCCTAATATGTTCTGTAAAACGTAATTCTGCGTCCAGTGCATTATTTATAACCTAGAAATGGCACAGTTTAGAGAAATTTATAATATGAAACTACTATTTTTAGAAAAGAAAAAAGAAATAACCAAATTAAAATAAAGAGGTAAGAGACTATTACAAATTTAAATTAAATTTTTTTACCTAGTTTTAAAAATATTACTGATTTAAGAAATTGAATAATTGTAATAAAATTTACATAATTAATGTAATTAAAAATGAAGTTAATAAACAAAATTAATTTTTAATTATGATAATTGAATGATTAATGAATAATTGCATATGAAAATGGAGTATGTTGAGGGAACGCTGACTAAGAAACAGAGGGCTATTTTTACCTCTGAATAATTGTTCATTTTACCCTTCTCATACAACATAAACTTGAATACTCTTACCTTCTGAGAACATTTAATATTTTTCATATAGAATTATTTTTATTTCCTTTAGATAATGAAATATGGCTTTATTTTTTTATATGTAATGGAATGTTTTAAAGCAGTTTACAAAGGCCATTTACCTTATGTAAGGAATAAAGGCTTTTATAAACAACGTCTGGGGCATTCCTTAACCACCAGTGCATTAATACATCATTCAGTTAAAGTGAATAAGCCAAAGTAATGGAAATGTTTGTATCTGAAAAACTGTGGAGTCTTACAGTTTTGTGTAAAATAAGGAAATTAAAAATGAAATAACAACAAAGAAACCATAATTTCAATAAGAATTTATTATTACATTTATTTTGTTAAAATGCAGTTATAAATATGAAAATTAGTTACATTACAAAATAAGTATAAAATTGTTATCTTGTGATTTCTGCGAAGTTTTGGAAAACCTTTCCTGTAGACTTAAAATCATTTCTTGGACTTTCCAGAACCAAGGACTTTCTGTAATTAGACTGAATACTGAAAAACCGAACACTAAAAATTGAATTTATTCTCAAAAATACAGCGCCGAAAATTAATATTTTTTATTACTTAAAAATTTAGTACGAAATTTCATGATTATATTTTCCACATAAAATTTTTCTTTTTGATTCTCTAGTTCTTTTTCTCTCAAAAATTCTTTTCTATCGCCAAGCCATTTTCTCTTTAAAGGGGTGATATGTAACATAAAATAAAGTAAAGTAAACTTCTAATTCTAATTGGTAAGAGTCCCTTTTATTCTTCACTTTAATTTGGGTATTTCCTCTTTCCATCCTTTACATAACGATGATAACGTAGCTAATTCGGAACTTATAATTTCCAAATCAGAACCTTTTTCTTAAATTAAGATTCCACACTGGATAACAGCGCACTTTCTCGCTTGCCTACATGACAGTAACACTTCGCTGTTGGTTTCTGTCTGTCATACATTGTATGTCTTAAAATGTAAGCTTCCAAAAATTGTGAGATATGAATCAGATACTGCGTCTCCAGAATTGCTTCAAACGAAATAAATGTATTGAATCGACGGCTTCGTTTGTTTACATTTTTCATCAATCTCCAATCTATTACAGCTATTTACCAAATCTGTTGCTACTATGTATAATACTAATCTATGCGCATACATACTATTCTATGTGCTCAAATATAATATTCTATGTACACTGCGCGAAAAAAAGGGACAGTTCTATATCTCTCGTTCTACTGGGCTGATTGACAAAATTCAAATTGCTTTTTTCTGACAAAATTCAAATTGCTTTTTTCTGACAAAATTCAAATTGCTTTTTTCATGTCTCAAAAGCGCAAATTAGGATATGTATTAGATTTATATATATCATTGTTCTAATATAGGTATTTTGATACAAAAACGGACATTTTCTGAAATGACATGCCAATGGTTTTCCATATTTCGATTCCACGATTCAAATTATGCCAAACTACCAAGCTTTGTAAAAATCGTACGAGTAGTTTTTAAAGAATTAGCTCTCAAAATTTTAGCTCCTCAATGCTAATTGAATTTGATATATATTTGCTAATATCTCTTTTTTATTAAACTTACTTGATTTCTTCTTTCACATTTCGAAATTTAAGTTCATTCAAAATAAAATTCGCCCATTTTTATAATTTATTTTTAAAATTTCTATCTTTGAATATATTTCATAAATTTTTCTAAAAAAAATTTTGAATTATAATCTACGAAATTTTTACCATCATCTTAAAGTAGATGCATTTCTGCAAAAAATTAGAGATTTTTATTCAAAATTTCATAAGATATACTTAAGTTTATAAATTTGCGCGCTTTAAAATTTGACACATTTCTTAAATTAAAATTATTTGAAAGTATGAACGATAACTTTTTTGCTGTCGTCTGCAATGAAAAAAAGAAAAGGAAAATAGGTTGCTATAAATTAAGAATTTCGCCAAGTAAATTATTCTTGGCGAAAACTGAAAAAAAATACGCCAAGATAAACTTTGAATTTCTCCTTAAATTTCGCACCAAACTTTACAAAATTTAATATATGGGCATAATTTGAGTCTTAGAATCGAATGTTTATTTTTCGCAGTGTCTGTGGCGTCGAAAAGTCCAACGGCAGTAGGAATGTTTTGCATTTCATTAGCAGATGGAGGATGGTAGAATGTTTTACCTTACTTTCGAAACCGAAGCCTTGCTTTACCAGCGATATTCTTTCTAACCCTCTACTTCGGATTTTAGAAAGTTCATTAAAGCAGTAAGTTTATTTGATGATTTACTAGTTTCGCGTAAATTACGGTTCTTTCCCATACTCCATTAACATCTTCCGGCAGACACGGTTCAACAAGAGGGTATAACATAGATGCGTATTTGTCAGTTGTGACGCTAAATGTTTCAAGTGCTCTCAAATGAGTTTCAATTTTATCGAACAGTTTCGTGAATCGTATTGCTCTGTTTCGGCTCAATGAATTATTCAAAATTAAACATAATAATTCTCTCACATATACCTCTATGAGGAGATCGTCTCTGCCGAATAGAGCTTTAAGACATTCAATTACTTGATAATAAATGTCAGCCGACAGAGGGAAAGAATCAACGATATCTCTTGAAAGCGATCCTTCAACAGTGGCTTGACATAAATATTAAAATTTATCTTCAGTGGGAATTTCTGGATCATAGTTAATTTTCTTAAATTGACCCCAGAAGCCCAACCATTCTTAACAACACCACTGAATTTCTTAAATTCGATTTTTGGTAGTTTAAACTTCTGATTTTGAACTGTAGCATTAAGAGAACTGTTATTCCCCGAATTATAATTACTCGTTATTTTCTGTACCTTAGTTCTAAGCCTCACATATCTTTCACTATATATTGTACTAGCCTCGTGTTCTTTATCAAGATCACTATGAGCAGATAACAATTTTATAATTTCTTTTTCTCCCAAATCAAGCTCTGACCATTTTTCGTCTAACTGTGTTATTAGGATTTCGATTTCTTGTACATCACGTACTTCGTTTCCTAAATAGTCCTCCAATTTATTAGATATTCGTGTAAAAACGTTTCTTAAAGGAGTACGTAATTTCTTTAGACCTTCCATTTCGAGAGCTTATGAATAATCATACAATAATACAATGAATAAAATCCTTCAAGCCCGCCCACCCAGCTTGAATAGCCACTAAATATTTTAGAAGATCAATACAATTGTCGAAAAGGATATGGAAAAAAACTGGCATGTCATTTCAGAAAAAAGTCGGATTTTGTGTCACAATACCGATGTTAAAATGATATATCCTAAGTCGCGTTTTCGAGACATGAAAAACGCAATTTGAATTTCGTCAATCGGACCAGTAGAATGGGAGATATAGAACTGTCACCTCCCCCTTTTTTAGCTCAGTGTACATTAAATGATATCCATTAGAACCTGTAAAATTAGTAATAAATCTAGTAACACGTTGAGATGTAATTGAAATGTGAACTTTGTGTTCCTTATAGGTTGATAAAGTTTTAAAGTATGCAATTGGAGTTTCTGTTGTAGAATTTAATGGCAAGCAATTTGGGACCCCAAAAAGACATTGAAAGTGTTAGTAAAGTATAGCATTAATATAATGCAAGTTACAAGAGCGTTTATAATAAAAATATTTTTTCATTTTGCATTAAAATTATGTTTCCTTCAAAAATCTCGAATAATATTTAGAAGGGTTACAGATTTAGTATCTAAACAAATGAAATGACAAATAAAATTCGATTAAAATAGACACAATTTGTATTTTAAAAAGCGCAGAAAGTAAAATACTTTAAATATATGGCGTGTAAGAGTTTTTGAAATATAGAAGGTTAATTCTGCAAATACATATTCAAAAAAAATTTGTTTGTATTACTTTTATTGAACTTTCTTTTAAAGTTTCTTCCTGCACAACAAACATTTCAGACTCTTCGGGTACATGGGAGTTATTATGGCAAAATACAGCAGTAGTAGTTGGTATTATAGAGGAATATCCAGCTTTCAGTCTTGGGGTAAAAACTGCCACAGGCCTTCACTCCTTGATTTTTAAATATTTCTGAAAGAAAAATGTGTAGAGAGAAGATAACCAAAAATTATCCTCTACATTTAATTAAACTATCTCTAAGTATAAATTGCTTTATCGATTTTTTCGTAACAATTATTTAAAATTTAATTAAAAGAAAAGCATTTTTGAATTTTTTAGAAACATAAATTTAAACAGAATTTTAAATGTCAAGAGAAGCCAATAATAGCAGTAAGAAACTGATTCGATCAGCCCGACCAGCAGTCTGCAAATTGTGTTGAGATTCCGTGACCAATAGCCAAAATAAAAAGTTGAAAAGAAAATTCTAAAGCACTCACACCAGTTTGCTAGTGTATATTAATTAAAAATATAAAAATACATTTAGTTAGTTATCGTTGAAAACTAATCGGAAGCTTCATGTGTTTGTTGTTGATGTTCGCGACGCAACATCATCAGTGACATAAATACGAGTATAGCTCCGGTTTTTTGATTGTTCAGTTGATGACTGGGCAAAATAGATTTGAATTCGCTGCAGTGTTTGTAGTATGATCGCGAATTTCTACAGGTGAGTTCCCACTTGCTTATTTTTCTTTCTGTTAGTGCTCTGGTGCTCTGGCAGTATGCATGTTTCTTCGTACGCTTGTTTCATGCTGTAGTAACTTGTAAATTTTTAAGTAAAACTTGTTAATTTTCACGTAAGCTTGTAGCATTTTCAACGCGCACATTATACTGTGATACGTTTCATTTAAGTTACTACTAATGAACATATTTACTTCAAAATAGCTTTTATTTCTTATCAATTTGTTTTAAATATTTCTATTAAATAAAAATAAAACTGAATTCTTTGTTATTATCTCTAATCATGTTTTTATATACCCTATGCTTTGTTTGGACTGAGCCTTTTCTAAAATTCTATTAATGGAATTTTCCGAATGGACGAGTTGTTAAGAACCGGGAAACTGAAAAGAAAACAACAGAGCTCACAGTGTCAATGACGGTAAATAATACTACGGACACTGAACAACAATCACGAATAGAAAATATCCAAGAGGATACGTCCTTCATACAAATATTCGTGTGAACATTTGGCTTGAGGTGGATGAGAAATGAAGGTGAGCCCAGTGGACTGCGTTCTGAATGGAAAAATATCATTACGATCTTGCTGTCTCGAAATACATGGATTTCAACAAAACTTCTTTTCATTCTGAGTATCGAATAGCACCACAAATTAAACATACTCATTGCAGTCATTGTGGTAAAACGAATACTGAATGCTTTAAAGGAGGTTTTAAGTTACTCTTTGTATTTTCCCAGAAGAGTAAACTAACTATGATTGAATAAGAAATCTGTTCGAGTACTGCGATAAGTCAGAAGGCTTGCGAATGAAGGGAAGTGAACAATTTACTGACATATCAAGAGATTCGGCGTCAAAAGCTGCTCCTGCATTTTTGGTTGCAGATTCATACAAGAACACCCAGAAGTTTCTCATACATCTGTAAACTGTCTGATTCTATTCAGAACAACATATTCCAGTTTAAAAATCCTTCTAAACGTATGTGGCAACAGAAAATGGAAAGCAAATTAAATGCAATATATGAAATGTGTCTACAAGATAACATCAATTGAGTTAGACTTCACCATTTTGTGTTAGAAAATGCAAGCACGCTTCACTTACTAAAAATGAGGAAAGGGTAGGTGATACCAGGAGCTCGAATTAGTGCTACTAATGAGTAAATTACCTTAATTTTAAGCTAAACTATTTTACTAAAAATTACAATAATTTTCTTTAATTGTCTTTACATAAAATACTTATAATATATTGATCTATTTTAAATATTATTTTAAGATATATTTTTCTAAGGGTGGGATAGAGCTTCCGGATAAAGCCTTACACTTCTAAGGGTTCCATGAGTCGATAGAATTTAAAAACAACTGAGCCAGCCTAATAACTCAGGCTATAAGCTCGTTTATTATAAAATAAAAAACAAATCTGTCCATTTTGTGCACTTACCACAGGCTTTCAGTAAATTAAAATACATACGTAAGTAACAATCATTCATCAATCAACATAAAAATCCATAATGCTATAGTGAAAAATGTTATTTTAAAAGGCTTTGGGAATCTGATGGTAAACGAGGATATTTATTTCAGAGCAACTGATAAAAGGGTGTTACTCCTTCCAAGTTAAAAAATGGAATAGCGGTAAACAAGAAAAAGCTAATTGCCCCGTTTTATTAAGGCTGGATTAAAAATAGTAAACTGTATAGGAAAAATCTTATTATTTTGCGTTTGCAATGTTGAAAGTGCAGTTTGATCAACAAAGTGCAAATTGGTCTAGATACTTTATTTTTTGTTAATTATCAATTATAATTCATCGCACACTAACGATGATAAAATTACATACATTTAGTTATTAGAAAGGATTTATCGATTGAGAAAATAATATTCGTTGTTACTTCAGTAAAGGAATTCTTTAACACTGAAATGAAATTAAATAATTTTTTGACAATATGCGTGGGTTTTACACACGAAATCACTCTAGTTCTGAAGAGAGGTAAAATGTAGAAATGACTAAGTAATAAAGTTTGATTATTTCAGACGTTCTAGAGACTCTAAGAAGCTCCATTCAGAATTTTTTTCAAATAGTCTGCGAAAAATCTGGATGTCCTTTCTTCCGTTGATAGTATCTTTACTGAGCGATAGATTCGACTCGAAAGACCAACTTCCTGGTCACTATTATCGACAGATTTTACCGAAGATGATTTTTTGTGGGAGAAAAGAGTTTGTGAACAACATAATCTACACAGCTAAAGCAAACAAATAAACTTCTAGAACACTTGAAATATCCGTTTTATTCTGTGCCTTTTGTATCTCTACTTCATACTCCAGAGAGCTGAAAATAGGATATGGACTGAGTATTCTTCCGATTAGTACCAGGAAATAAACAAGTGGAAATAATGCGTTGAAGTTAGGAAGGTACAGTAAAGGTACCTTACAGCTGCGATTCAAATGAAGCGGGTGAAGGAATTGACTAGTCAAGCCATAACTAAGAAATTTAAGATTTATTTGTTTATTCAATAACTAAATTTTTTCTTATAATTTATCTTTTTGCAAATCATTTTATCCAGTAACTTTAAAAACCATACAGTTTTTAAAGAAATCCTCAGACTACGCATTTTAACATGTATCCATATATTCATGCAGAAGCATGTAGTTAAGATAACAAAGTGTTAAAGCACTGAAACCACAAAAGCTTTTTCATAGCTATTATATTTAACGAGCTGAATTATTTATTCGGGAAGTACGTTTACCACAGTAGAAAGATTTGCTCGGAAAATGGAGCAATAAACGAAAGTATGAAATAAATTTGATAAGACTTTGTAATGCTCCAAAATGGGAGGAAATAAACATAATGGCAAATTTTTATTTTTGTGCAGTTTGGCTATGAGCCATTTGTTGGAAATTTATCCCTAAAAATGAAATTTAGGAACTTCAATGCCTAAACAAAAGTTTCTTTGTTTAATCGAATTAAACATGGAGGTAACGATAATACAGTAATTAACTTGTTTAAAAGACACAAAACATGGTAATAATTTTTAAGGTCATTATTAATATTACATAATAATGCGGTAGTATAGAAGCAGTAATTATAATAATTAAGAACGAGCATCAAATTTCTTTTTTAGTTGCAGACATTCATGACCGATGGTTTACATGAGATTGCTTATATTCTTTACGAAAGTAGCCGACTTGGTTATATTAATAGCAAGGGAAATATAATGATCCGAAATAATGTATATGTTACTATATTTCTACGTTCACAAATATGTTTTTGAATTGCATAATTGTAACAAAATTTAGTGGAGACAAGGTAATGACTGCATTTTTAGGTAGTCATTATTTTCACAATAACTCAACTTGTGATCATATCATTAAATTTATCTCCCAACAAAGTTTCCATTCTAACTAGTCAGTTTCGGTCAAAATGTTCTCCATGAAGGCATCGTTTCTCTTAGGCAGTTAGCCTTTAAATGTGGTTCCATTGTGGAAATGATTTGATTGGATTTTAGAAATTTAGCTTATTTATCAGTTTGCTATTTAGCTCATTTTCAGCTCCAGAATTCATGAATGAGAAGGACAATAATGGACAAATATTTCGCATTGTTAATTCTTCATAATGTATCTCAGAATAGTAATGATACAGTTTTAGCGAAATTAATTTCAGGATTGTAGTACTTAATTTATGGTTCAAATTTTGGGCAACAATTTCATGAGCCTTAAGTATTAACAAGACTAATTTAATTCATAATTTTCACCATTGTAATGCAAATGTGATTTAATTTTCCTAGGAAGTTCTCCCTTAAACAACAGAACTTGAAAGGATTTGCCATAATGATTTATTACAAACACAGTTTTTTGATTTTTAATTTTTATGCGTCTATTATTAATTTTTTGTACTCTTTTTGTACTTGCACTACTAAGTACACATGATGAAATTATAAGCTATTTTCTCCTCCCTTTCTGTATGCCTTCGTGGTATAACGGTAGAATACTCGGCGCGTATTCGAGAGATCCTGGTTCGAGTACCCACGAGGACATTGCTCATTTTCCCTGTCTCCTGCTTCAAAATAAGCTAATGACTTTACATGGCACCCGAACTAAAAAAGGTGGAGGATGATGATTCTTCACCATCAGGATTTGGTGACTGGGTCCCATAATCCCCAGTCGACATTTAAAAGGGGAGTATATATGGTATTTTCTCCCTCCTTTCTGCATGCCTTCGTGGTGCAACGGTAGAACACTCGGAGCGTATTCGAGAGGTCCAGGTTCGAGTCTCGGCGAGGGTACTGCACATTTTTCACATCTCCTGATACCAAAAAATACATAACTAACTCTATAAAATGATACACATAATAAAATGGACTCTTGGTTTACTTTTGTGTTAGCAAGTGATTAGCACCATCATAAAACTCTGTTAATACTGTGTATATAAAATTTTAATTCGTTAATCTCTTAATTGCTATTTGATTATAAAACAAGCAGAAACAGAATTTACTCGGGAGTAAATGTTTCTATTAGCAGGTCATTCATGTTCATTTATTACCAAAACTAATTATTGGCTTTTAATATATCCACTTAAATATGGAACTTGGAACTGCAAGGTTGACGTAACGGCTTATTGATTTATACATTCTGACTCCATAATCTGGCAGGTAGTATTCTTCACAAACCCATCAGTGATAGAAGTGAAAACACTCCTGAGCACTAATAAATTCTTTTGCCGTCCACGTCGCAGGTGAACGAAATATCAGCTTGAAAATTTCTTCTTAATAATTAACTTCCATTATTACGAAGCTGTTAAAGTCTCAAAACAAGATTTTGCATTGTTTCACTTTAATGTGTTGTTTCACTTTTCATTCGAGGATGTTGCCACTCGGAAAAGCTTGAGATATTATTCTTTCGTATTTAATATGTATGTTATTAATTAATAAATTATATAAAAACAATAGATGCATACCTTAAAATTATATATTTTTACTTTATCTGATTTAAATAAAAATGCATTTAATTCATACTGTATTTAATAAAAAATCTTAAATACTTTTATATAATTCATCATGTATATTTTCACTCTTTAAATATACAGAAGATACGTAAAGTTCCCATGTTAGTCTGAATATATAGTCATCAAAAATCCTGTAAAATGTTTCATTGTTCTATCTCGGTCATCTCTAACAATAATTCTTACTGAAAAATCATATTAAACTTTAAAACAACCCCTTCGGGAGAAAGTAAAAATCTAAAAAAAAAATCCTTTCAAATTTTTTCATTACTATTATTCCTTTCCTATCCTGTCCTTTCTGTGTGTGTGTGTGTGGGAGGAGTGCGAAATTAAATATATGTGTAAAGTAACAAAAATTTTACTCAGATATTGCAGAATGTTGGAGCTTAATTTTTTAAGGAGTTGGTGTATAGGTTTTAAGTTCAATACCCAATCATAAGTCAATATTAGGATAAACAATTTTCAATAACATGAATGTATAATGTTTGTGACACACATGATAACACAATATCTCTGGTAGAAAAACAGGTTTTAAATAAACTGTAAATAGTGGAATAAGGGCTCCAACAGAATAATTAAAGTTGCGTTGTGAAATGTAAATACTGGTCCAGTGTTCTAAATTAAAGTGAAAACATTACAAGAAGTTAAAATTAAATATAGCATTTATTTAAGATACTTTGAATTAATACAGAGTGGTGCATGGTGGGCGGTTAGGTGGAAAATATAAAAGGTATATCATACCCAACCCAACAGGGAATTTAACATTTCAGGATACAGACGACATTGACGTTCCAATTAGAAGTTCCAAACAGTGAAGATTACAGGGTGAAATACATGGAAGATGTAGATTCTTTTACTTCTAGAAAGGAAAGAAAAAAAATAAATGTTAGTATGTTCGGTCATTTTCGTCGCCCTCCTTAGTATTCATCTCTCGTCTATTTCTTCCGACAACGATGTTTCTCTGATAACGCCGACACTTTCAGCTCCGTCTCCTTGCGTTAAAAAATGGCGGCATGTCAAACTCCCGTCAGCCCTCCTCGTCAGCAGCTCCCAAGCCCTTTTTACTCGAAACGCCAAGACCGCTTGATTGGCGATTTTTGGTGGTAAGAAAACCGCCAACAGCCCGGCAACCCCATGGGAAAAACACGCAGGAAGGTGCATCTCCAAGTAGAAAGAGCTCCTGCATTTGGCATATATCGCTGATCCACCAAGGTCAACCACCTCTAGCCTCGACGAGGGGTCCCAATCCAACATGGAAACAAGCTGCGAGTAAGAAAAACATCCCGCCAACCTGAATTCGCTGCAGGGTTAGTAGTGTAAGAAACTAGCCTCTCCACAGGGTGCGATCTTTACTCGTGTTGACAGATGCTACCCAGACCACTGTCTGGCGGGTGAAGCAATTCGTAAACAAAGCAATAAATCTCTTTGGAAGGGCAACGGACTGAAATCGAAAGTTTTGAAGGGATACGTGAAAAGTATTGATTTTACAACAAATTAACTTCAATACTGATAAGTACTTAAATAAAAATATAATAATTTCACAGATAATTTTCTTGGGTTTATTCCGACACCAAACACGACCACCATAGTAAGAAATAAAAATTACTTCAGTTAAAATACAATAATCAAGTATGAAAATTTTTATATATTCTCCACAACACCAAAACGACCACCAAAGTCAGAAAATATGGATCCCAAATTTAGCAGAAAAGGGGGCATAACAGAAAAACTTAAATTAAACTTTAAACACCAACTTGTGTAAACAAAACTTTAAAAAAGGATTGACCTTAAGGATCAACTTATCAAGAGATTAACATTAACAACCAAAGTTAAGAAAAATAATTAACTAAACAGAATTTAAATAATTAACCAACCAAAAGTAAAGAAGAAAAATTAATTACACAAGCAACTTAAAATCAGCGTTAACCAAAACTGTCAAGAGAACAAATTAAATGACTACAATTACTTTTAAACAAACCAAAGAACTTAAGTTCAACTACAAAAATTAAAACAAATTAAACTTTAAGTCTGAAGCAAAATAAGTTAAACATTACCTTTAAAACAACTTAAATCACAACTGAAATCAGTAATACATAACAAGAATATGATATAGTATATCCTATCTGAAGACATTCTAGAAGCAATTAATTTTAATTTTGATGATATTATTTAAATTTAGGAATGGAACATTCGAATCCTCAGATTCGCGAATTCTGCATCCCTTGAATAAACTTAGAGACGAAGACGCAAATCTTCGCGAGTTTTTTCGACATTCGAATTTTTCAGATATAACATAAGAAACAGTTAAAACTTTTAACTCAAAATTTAAATTATTTTTATTGATGCTCAACAGAATTGTGAATTTTAAGTGGTCTCAAGAGCACCAGGCATTGCCCATTCGCTATCTTAAGTGTTATTGTTTTTATTTTATCGGCAGAATATAAGGTTCCACTTTTAGCGTTAGATATGTTAATGTTTGAAAAAGACTTCTCTTTAAAAATTGCAATGATTTAAAGAGTTTATGAATAAATAATCTGAATTTCTACTTAAATATATTCTGCCAAATTATGGTGAGGAAACGAACCTTAAATTTTTGGATTTTTAAATGAGCACTTCATTTATTGAAATTTGTTTGCATCTTTATAATATATATAGGTATATTTTTAACACTAGTATTCTTAAATTTGTTTTTCCTTAATTACAGATTTTACTTGCTATTCTAATTAAAAATTTTTAATATTAAGTAAAATATTAGTTTCTTTCTTTCCTCTGTTTCTTCGGAATATTACAGGAAACATTTGAAATAACTGAGACGCTAGACAGTCTTTCAAGATTCGGATTCCAAAAGAAAGTAGGACTCATCTGACTTCTACTTAAATTTATTTATTACAGAACTAAGGCAAATTACCGCTTTATAACACCAGGATTTTATGTAAATATATCTGTGTCCTTATTTACCTTTTTTCCTTTTTTTAAATCTGACGCCAAGTTTTAACTATTTATATAATGATATGTATTTTTAACACATTTTAGTCCAAATGAGCGTTAGCCCAGAAGCGTTAGCCAGACTATTAGTCTCCAAACGGCATATTTAATCGTATAATATCACTTTTCAAATTGTTGCCACCAATCATTATCGACCTTTATTATATTTAAAGAAACTAGATAATGAGAAATCTACATTATGTTTATAAAACTCAGAAGTTTCAAAGCGAGCAGTAGCGCCACTGTAGGGACCAAAACATTTTTATCTCCAGCGCGTGTCTATCGACAATTCTAAGGATAAACTGTTTTTAAATATTTCAGTCCAATGTGGCGTTAGTCCAAATGCTCTCGAGACGGATATGTGTCTGTAAATAAAACAAACGCCCGTTTGGGTGTAATATAAGATCTGAAAGCTTTCAGATTTTTTTAAAAAATCATTTCGTTACAGATTATCATTTTGTTCATATTTTATGATTTATTTTATTGTTTTATTATTTTTTGCCTTACTTTAGTGCTATTTTGAAATATCTCCCATGTTTATTGTACATATACTTTTATTCATTTAGGTAGTATGTATTAATAAATAGTATTTTTAATTCTATGTTAGTACACATTGGAATTATGTAAATAACCTTGATATATTTTTATAGCATTTTAAAAACTACTGAGAGCAATATAGTACTCTAAAGTTTACCAGATTATCTAATTTTACCACATGTTTAAAATTAGAGGACTCTGATAACAATTGTGCCGCCAAGTTGATAATACACTCATGTCCATAAATTAAGGATAATGCAAATCAGGCAAAGGAAGAGTTAGAAGCAAAACAAATTTGACTTATTTGCAAAGCTTATTTATTAAACAAAAAGGTAAAGAGCAAAAAAAGATGCTATATGTTTGATATTATTAAAAAAATTAGCGATTTTTTCTCCCTGGAGCAAATTACAAAAAAAAACCTATTTACAAAAAAACAATATTACATAGTTGGTATGATTGTTAATACATTGTATGTCTCCCAGACGATGCAATACAGTCTGTACGACGCCTGGGCATGCTCAGTATCAAATTATCGATCTGATCTTGGGGGATATTACACCACTCAAAAAGCAATGCTCTCCGAAGTTACGGTAGACATGTAGGAGGAGGTTGACGGGCTGGAACTCGTCGGCCAAGCATGTCCCACACGTGCTATGCTGGATTCAAGTCCGGTGAGAATGCTGGCCAGTCCATACGGGTGATATCCTCCGATTGAAGGCATTCGCTTACGATGTTTGCACGGTGAGGACGGGCGTTGTCATCCATAAACACAAATTGTGCGCCCATGGCGCCCCGAAACAAACGTACATGTTGTTCCAGAATGACGTCCCGATAGATTTGGCTTGTCATGGTTCCAATTTGAACATGCAGGTCAGTTCTGGAACCCAGAATAATTCCACCCCAAACGAGCACTCCTGCACCACCGTAACGGTGTCGTTCAATGATGTTTTCTTGGTGGTAACGGGTACCTAGAGCTCTCCATATGAAAGTCCGGCGAGAATCAGACTGCAAGCTAAACCTGGACTCGTCGGAAAACATCACACAAGCCCACTGTTGCGGTGTCCACAATGCATGCTCTCTACTCCAGGCTAACCGCAGGCGACAGTGAGTTGCAGTAAGTGGAACGCATCTGACAGGTCTACGAGCATATAGACCAATCTGCCCTAAGCGTCTGTACACGGTCTGCCTTGAAATTGTCGTACCAGTAGCTGAAGAGAGCTGACGAGACAGGTGTGAGGCTGTGCTCCGCCTGTTTCTTTTGACAGTAACTGCCAAATACCGGTTAACTCTGGGGCGACCTGTGCTGTAACGTTTCTCACATTACCATCATCTTGGAATTGTTGCCAAAGCCTGGAGATGACACTCTGGTCAATTCCATGTCCTTCTGATACTTCCACTTGCCCACATTCCAGACGGCCGATAATTCTACCACGTAAAAAATCATCCAAATGCGTCCTTTGTGTCATAACTATTCGGTTATTGCACTGAAATGCTTATAAAGCGCCTGCGAACAATTTTACTTCTTTGCCTGTATTCCTTATATATCACTTTCTTACACTCTCGTCATTGTGACGTACCATCGGTGTCATCTGGTTACTCCCTGAAATTTGCATATGATTCTTGAAGATGTCTGTAGTGATTTTAGAGGTGATATATTTATTTTAGAGTTCGACTCCGAATTATCCTTAATTTATGGACATGAGTGTACTTGGCTACATTTCGGAAGTTGATAGAACTTCTGCATTCCAGACAACCAATTTTTTTAGAATATTGTAGCAGTTATTTCCCTTCGTCTCCTTCTTCAGGCGGAAAACCTGATATTACAATAATACATTATGCAAAAAACCTGATATAAAAAGATGAAAGTTAGTTTTGGTAGCTTGTAGTTTGAAATTTATTTGAATCTACTGAATCTATTTGAATTTATCTCCTGCGTCCTTTGCATGAACTGACGAGGAAAGGACTGAAAGTTATCTATCATTTCAGTATTAAAACGAATGAGAGCAATAATGTTTTAACCTGGTAAAGCTATTTTAGTTGTTTTTTTCATCTGTAAAATTGTTATGTCTTGCAGCTGCTATAGCAGAAGATTATAGCAGCTCAAGCCTTAACAATTACATGCTGTATGAAAAGTTCAAATTTTTTTCTCTATATAGTCTATTTATTCAAGAGATTAACAGTTTAAAGTATGATATTATTTTCTGAAATATAAAAGTTTCCTCAATCGTCATAAATAAATAATATTTTCTTGATTATAATTTAAAAACAGTGCTTTAACTTTATACCTTAACCCCTTTCCTTTTAATATACATCCAACTCGAAATAGGATGCATTAAAATCTGGAAACAGTTTCATGTGTAATGAATTGGAAAAACATCTTCCTATAGGGAAATTTACGTCCATAACGCTTAAAGAGTTAAATATTCCATAAACAAAATTATTAGCCCAAAAGAGCGTTAGCGCAGAAGCGCTATTGGGCTCAAAACTGCACCTTAGTCAAATCACTAAAAGCATTGAATCCCTTTTCAAATTGGTGCCGCCAAATATTATGTCCTGTATTATATATAAAGAAATTAAATGATGAATAATCTGCATGAATTTATGTCTGTTTCTCACATTGTGAGGAAACAACGATACCTACAGCCATCTAATTTTTAATAACATCTAATATGGGCACCTGGAAATCCGAATTTTGTGAATTTCGAATTTGTTTCAATATCTATTTCATATTTTATAAAACTATAACTAATGTTTGATTAAAAAACTCAACAATTTCAAAGCGAGCAGTGGCAACACCGTAAAAAATAAATTACTTTTAACTTCAGCGCTCGAGACAGTCTATCGGAAATGCTAAAGATATACTGTTTTTAAATATTTTTAGCCCAAAGGAGCGTTAGCCCAAATGCTCTCGAAACTTTCTCTGAAACGTGTATGATATGTGAATGAAAAGAACACCCCTTTGGGCGCAATATAAAATCTGAAAGCTTTCAGATTATTTTTCTAAATTTCAGAAGATCTGAAATTATTTATAATATTTTATTAAAATTTATCTTATTTAATGAAGTTTTGCATAACTTTTAATCATGAATTTAGTAAAAATTATTAATACAATTAATATTTAGAACTGAAACATGAATAACTCCTGGTTAACCGCAGTGGAACATAGCAAAAGAAATTACCGATAGAACATTTTCCCTTTAAAAAGAACTATTTTAAAGAATTTCTTTCCAAAGACATCATTGATATATTTTTTCTTAAAGATCTTTCTAATGATAACAATCCCCTAGACAATTTTATTATTATATTTTTAAATACATTCAGCTCTACATCGAAAATGTTGCTTTTAAGAAATTTATTGGAGTAATATTACTTAATTCTTTTCTTTGTTTCTTGATTAAATATGATCCCACTGAGGGACCTTAACATGTCGATGTAAAAAAATTCGGTCCTCCTTTTTTCATTACGAAACGTTGGCTCTTAGCGATGTAAAAAAAAGTTAACTTTTCGTCTGGTAAATAACTAATTTTCATGATAATTAAAAATACTAAAATAAAATTCTGCTGATTAAGTTTATCATCATAATTATTTCCTGTTTGCCTTTTTTAATTATCTTTGATTATAAAAGCAAGCTCCCTTTTTAACAGAGTAATTAATTTCTTTTCTCTCTCTTTTTTTTTAATATTTTCCGTGATCGATAATTTGTTCCGTTAAGATTTTTGCTTCTTTCTTCCTTTGTAAGGACAAGAATAACTTCTTTGTTAGACTTCATGTTTGGGTGCAAATTCGCAAACTGGTTAATTGAAGATCTGATACTGAGTTGATTGATTACGTGTATTAGCACAAAAGTCGCTAGTCTAACATGGTTGCCACGAGTAAATTAGAAATTTCTTTTTCCCCGTTACATGATGGAAGTGGCAGAACAGTTTGCTAGAAGTCTCTCACGCAGAAAGTCAAATAAGCCCGGAGAGCTATCGCAATCCCTAGAAATGAAATATGCAATTTGCTGAAGTGCGAAGAAATTATATGCAACTACAGAAATATTTTGCTTTGCATATTTTGATATCGAAAATAAAGAGTATTAAAATAAAACTTTTGAAGCTGCATGAATGCTATAACTGGAATTGTAACTTCGTCACTGCACGGTATTTGGATAACAGAATAAATATTTAAACTCATACTTAAGTATGCATTTTGTTGCGAATGCCAGCTGAAATTAAATAGAAAATTTTATTATTATGTTGACTAAAAATAAGTTGTATAGTAGATAGGTAGTCTCATGTCTTTTCATTTAAAATGAAAGAAGGGACAGTTTATTCTGATAGAAACATAATTCCCCGAAGAAAAAAATCAGGAATATTTGAAACCCCTTAGTCTTTTCTCTTTCATAAAATGATGTTTCAGTACCTAAAGCATTTATGATGAATATTTTATAGATCTAAATGTTTCATAGATAATTACGTTACTGAATAATTTATAGATATATTTTATAAATGAAACAGGGAATGCTTTTAATTGAAGGTATAGGGTACATATATGAAACCAGTAAGCAAACTCTAAAATCCTTTCTGTAAAAAACTTCTTGCTCGTTTTTGAATGTAAACAAATTTGAATCAGTTTTGAAGCATTAAGAATAGAGCGTAACTGTTTCTATGATTACTGTATGATAGTTCTCATTTTTCACCCATGCTTTAGGAAACCAGCGGCTCCTGAACTCGATGCAGCTTTTGATGTCTATAAATCCAGCCTTCAATTCACTTTAATAGTTATGTCGTGTATTCGCTGTATTTTCTCACCCAAAGAATACGGATGCAAATAAAATTTCAGAAATGGCACTAATGGAAATTACTCCTGACGGGCTACTTACGGACCCTATGAAGTGTAGTTGCTTGGGTAATTAGTACGGCTGTAAATACCTACATTGTTTATGGTTACAATGGGTGTCCGCCCCTCATCACCGTATCCATATACATATTCATAATAGGAATTACTGAACTTCAGGAGGCAAAACTCTGAAATCTATATTTATACATTAGATACTTTTTATGAACTATGTTTGGTTGAAAAAAAGTATTGTTACGAATTTCACAATTATTTGGCTATTTATTTAGAATTGTAATTAAAATTCCTTTTTATTTCCCGCTGCAACGCAGACGATTTTTGAAGAGAAAGCTACGTCGAAAAAAATAAAAATAAAAGAGCGCGTGCATTTAATGCTTAAAGAGACAAGGTATGGTTATGGAATCCGACTCGTCGAAAAGGACTTTCTCCGAAACTACAGTCACCCTGGGATGGTCCTTACACAGTCCTAAACAGGCTGGAAGACGTCATGGTTCGGATCCGTAAATCATCGAACTCTAAACCTAAAGTTGTTCATTACGACAGGTTAGTTCATTACTATGGCCATAGTACGTAGTATATATAATTGTAAATAGTAATGTACATAGTATAAGACCATGGTTCTATTTGTATTTAGTATTTGATTTGTATTTGTTAAGTATTACAGTATTTGATTTGTATTTGTTAAGTATTAGTATTTGATAAGTATTTGCACCTGATAGCATTTGTATTTGATAGTATTTGAATTGTATTTAGCGTCGGATAGAATTTCATTTGCTGAAAGTTACTTATTGCAATTATTGTTTATTTTGTTATTATAAAGTAATGTTTATTACAGCACTGATGCCTAATTTGTAAGTTTGGCTTCCTGTCCAAGGATTGTACTGCCCGGGACGCGCAGTCCTTGGGAAGGGGGCAATGTTACGAATTTCACATTTATTTGGCTATTTCTTTAGAATTGTAATTAAAATTCCTTTTTATTTCCACGTGCAACGCAGACGATTTTTGAAGAAAAAACTACTTCGAAAAAAATAAAAATAAAAGAGCGATGCATTAAATGCTTAATAAACAAATATCTCTTAATTACTGTTGCCATCCAGAAAAATATAGAAAAATCGAGATTGTTCTACCGATAATTAAAAAGCTTATAAAAGCCGAATTGAAACACTTCATCTCGTTGTTGCAGTTGTTGTTGTAGTTGTAGCTTTAAAAGGCGAACTGCTGTTTTTTTACTTAATACTGTTATTGATTGTAGCGATTTCTCTGTGAGATAGAATTATTTTATCTGTTTTGAACTGAATTTTTGCTAAACGTTTGAGATATTGTGATGTTGTGCGAATATCTCTGAAGAAATATTTTAGCATTTTGATTTATTTCTTGTGGAAAAAATAAATTTTTGTTTACTTTTTACGATTTGTGCATTCAATATATAACGAACCCGTACGCACGAAACAGTATCCACAGTTTTGTACACTTGTAAGAACAATGCCCATTTACGAGCAAGTTTCGTGGATGAAACAATGTATAGGAAATCTATATAACGACGAAGTTAAGAAATCTTGAAAGTTCTCTTCCATTATTATGACAGCAACGTCTGTTTTATTAGAATTTAGGATTATATAAAACATAGTAATGCACACGATGCCCACCTGCCAAAAAGGAGAGATGCTTTCGTGAAAGACACTTTAGGAATTACTGGTTCGTATTATCATTACACATGGGGAATTCCACGAAGACTCCCATGCAGCCAACCTGTATTCCGGGATTTGAAGCGGGATGAAACTACTAGTGTGCCGAGGTCTTCCGGTGTGACGGTGGTTCATTCAGTTTCATTCCTGACATTCTCTTCACTGAAATATAAAGCCAGTTTTTCTTTCTAAAATTTTACTATGAATATACTATTAATTATATCATGATTAAATTTTGAATTTTAGTAATACTGAGTATAATAAATATTGTTCCATTAATTTTAATCTTTGATTTTAATTTGCAAGGTTTTAGTTAAACTAACCAAGTTTATTTTAATTTAAATCTTTTCTATCTCCTCTCTGCTTCAACTTCCTGTCAGAAGAAGCGCGCGTTTTTAGCTTATGCTAATTTTTGAAGTTCAGCCAAGCACTATTTAAGACAGAGGTAGAAACCTCTCGGTGTGTGAGAGCTTTGCCTCAGATCACGGTCACGCTGCTCAACGTTCGCCTGACCAGCTAGCAGTTTAAATTTATAAGCCATAGTGCTTACTACGTGATTGCATTGTAAAATAAATTAAAGTGCGGTAGTATTTAGTATACCTTGCTACGCACCCTTTTAGATAGAGGCCAACTTCCGCGAATTGCTCTGCGAAGCAAAGTTTAATTTAAGTTCTATTTTAATTTATTTAAATTTATTTGATTGTTAAGTTCGACCAAAGTGTGGTCTGTTACGTTCTGTATCTCTCCCGAATTGGGAGGTTTGTATTTAATAGTGATTGAATAAAAGAGGATTTCAAATCCCTTCACGTGCAGTTATTCTCCAGCCCAGCAGTTACATCAGAACATAGCGTACCTTCCGCTCCCTGTTCCAGTTCAGGACTTAGAACGTAAGGATAAGAACCCTTTACAGAATTTACCATGTTCTCAAAGAATACACACAGAATGCTAAGTCCTGATAGTGGCGCCCGCACAAAAAGAAGAGGATGGCCTCAACAACAAGAAGACGAACCTGAGACACCTGCTGTACCTGTCCAGAATCCTGAGATAGCACCTCCTGGCATAGAAGGATTCGGCTACATCGTACAAACCATGCGAGCAGCCATGAAGCCAGCGGCAAGTTTTGACGGCAAGACAGCCGTAATCAATTTCCTGGAAAAGCTAGACTCCCACTTCATGCTATATCCAGTCCACGAATTTCAGAAAGTCGCTCTTGCTACCAGCGCTTTGAAGGGCCAAGCGCTAAGTTGGTTCAAGTGCATCGGAAAGAATCTCTTGGGGGAACCAGGAAGCCCCACATACACGTATGAAAATTTCAAGAATTCTCTAGTGAAAGCATTTCCCGTGGTGCGAGATCGAGCCAGATTGGAAGCTGAACTGTTTAGCCGATACCAAGAAAGAATAGAAGATTTGTCTAATTTTATTTTGAGGAAAATTCAAGTTTTCAAGCTTTTGTATGGAAGTCGCCCGGATCCTGAAATTATTCAAGTTATACTTCCTAGGCTACTGCCCCAAGTTCAAGATTTCATCGAACTAAGAAATCCAACAACATTAGACAGATTATTTGAGCTCGCGGTACAATTTGAAAGCCGAAGAACAGCCGACAACGAACGACGACGCCAATTTGAGCGAAGAAGTCAGTGGAGTTCGCCAAGACCGCAGCAAAAGCAAAATCAAAGTTACGGGAATAAGGCGAAGCAATGGCCGAAGAAAGATGTGTCTCCTAAAGCGAGCGGCGAACGAAGGGAATTTAATAGAAGAACAAGCAAAGATTCCGAGGGCAACCAGAAGAAAAAGAATTTAAACTAAGAGGGATTTCTTCGAGGAAGGTGAAGAAGTCCGAAGCAGCGCAAAACCCTTCCAAAATCAATTTAAACACCGTGGTCGTTAAGAATTTGAGTTTGCCGAAGATTGAAGTTCTAATCAACAACATACCGGCGACAGCCCTCTTGGATACAGGAGCCCAAAGCAGCTTCGTATCGGAAAGATTCTTTAAGAAGCACTTTCGACGTTACAGAATTTTTAGTGCAAGAGACACGGATGTCATAGCGGCCCAAGGAGAAAAATGTAGCTGTTTAGGAAAAGTACCATTGTTCGTGCGTATCAACAACGAACAGGTAAGAATCCTGTTTTATATTGTGCGTAACCTGCAGACTTGTATTATTCTAGGTGTGGACTTTTTTAGTTTGGCAGAAGCAAAAATTGATTTCAAGGGGGGAGAACTAACATTAAATATGAAGCCAATTGAAGCGAAGAATGATAAGCCCCCGCAGCTGGACTTGGAACATTTACAAGCAGAGGAAAAAGAGAAAATCCAAGGTCTGGTAAGTCACTTTGCGAATTTATTTAGTGATGTACCAGGCTTTACGCAGGTGGTGAACCACGACATTGACACGGGGGACGCTCAGCCAGTTAGGCAAAAGCCATATAGATATGATAGGACAAAAGAAGAAATAATTGAACATCATATTAAAGAGATGTTAAAGAATAAAATCATCACGCCAATTTCTAGCAGTTATGCTAGCCCCGTTGTCCTGTGTAAGAAAAATAATGATTACCCGATTACGCACCCGAAGCGGTGGCGTTTTGCTATAGATTATCGCAAGTTAAATTCAGTTACAAAATATCCTGTATATCCGTTGCCGATAATTGAAGAAATTATTCGAAATATTTCGTCTACAAAATACATGACTACATTAGATCTCACGAGTGGCTATTTTCAGATTGGGGTAAAACCCGAGGACGTACACAAAACCGCGTTCATAACGAAATCTGGTACGTACGCATTTCTTAGAATGCCGTTCGGATTATCCGGCGCGCCGGCAACGTTCCAAAGATGTATGGACATCGTCTTAAGACCAGTCCTTGGTAAAAGCACTTTCATATATTTAGACGATATTATAATTACGAGTAGTACTCTAGAACAACACTTACAAGATTTAAGAAAAGTATTTTCATTGTTAAACGAAGCTGGTTTAAAGATAAATGCGTCTAAATGTAAATTTGCCGCAAAAGAGTTACGTTATTTAGGATTTAAAATTTCCCAAAAGGGAATCGAAACGGATCAGTCAAAAATAGTAGCCATTAGAAATTATCCTGTTCCTAAAACAGCGAAGAAATTATCGTCGTTTCTCGGGATGTGTTCATATTACCGGGCTTTCATTAAAGACTTTGCAAAAATAGCTGAGCCACTGCTAAAGTTGAAAAGAAAAAAAGCTAGGTTTTCGTGGTCAGCAGAAGCCAACTTGGCGTTTCAAAAATTGAAAGACGCATTGACTCAAGCTCCCGTCTTAAAATTTCCAGAAGGGGATAAAGGATTAGAGATTTCAGCGGACGCTTCAGATTTCGCGATTGGTGCAGTGCTTTCCCAAAATGGTCAGCCCGTGGCTTTTTTCAGCCGAACATTAAATGAAACCCAAAGAAACTATTCCGCAACAGAGAGAGAAACTCTCGCAGTGTTAGCATCAGTACAGAAATTTCGTGTGTTCTTTGGAAGTTCTCCAGTAACTGTATATACCGACCACGCGGCGGTCACTAGACTCTATTCTGGAAAAAATTTATCACCCAGATTAATAAGGTGGGCTCTCAAATTACAGGAATATAACCTAATAATTAAACATACGCCGGGAAAGGAAAATGTTGTGGCAGATGCTTTAAGCAGAATTAACTTAGATGAAAATGGAAGTGTAATTAAGATAGCCATGTTAACATCCAAAGTATTAGATTCTCGTGAAACAGTAATAGCCGAACTCAAAAAAGATCCGGAGTTCAAAAATATATACAATTATTTGGCCGACCCTGAGAATTTCAATCATCCGGATATTGTGCCGATAAGAAATAGGGCCGAAAATTACGAATTAATTGACGGACTGTTATTCTATACGAAAGCTACTAATGAGAATCATGAATATAGACCGGTTATCCCAGCTAGCATGAGGTTGAATGTATTAGAAGAGTTGCATGATTGTGCCATTTCGGCTCATTTAGGTATAAGAAAAACTGTTCAGAGAGTTCGCGAGGCAGTTTTCTTTCCAGAACTGCAAAAGTTTACTAGGGCGTATGTCCAGTCGTGCCCAACATGTCAATTAAATAATTATGTTAATTTCCGCCCGGCCGGGTTCCTAAATAGTATTAAATCAGAATTCCCAAATCAAATAATAGGCATCGATTTACTTGGACCTTACCCTCGAAGTAAAGTTAATAAAAGCCGATATCTTTTAGTTATAGTGGATCATTTTAGCAAATGGTTAGAGTTAATTCCGTTAAAACGCGCGTCTGCAAAAATTGTAGTAGATTCAATTCTAAATAAGTATATTTTAAAATACGGGGCGCCCCTAAAAGTTATTTCAGACAATGGTCCTCAGTTTGTTAGTAAAATGTTTGAGGAAATGTGTGCAAAACTGGGCATACGTCATCTAAAGATGGTCCCGTATCGTCCGCAGTCAAACATAGCGGAACGGGTGAATAGAAATGTAGTGAAAATAATTCGTAGTTATGTGAAAAACTATCACTCTACCTGGGATAGCCATATAAATGAATTTGCATTTGCACTTAGGACCGCCAAACACGATACTACACAAAAAACACCCGCTGAACTCTTCTTAGGAAGAAAGATCTTGACCCCCCTAGATAAACTGTTCTTTGTACAGGAAAGGGCAGAAGAATTTAAAATGAGTGATATACAAAAGTTAATACGGGAAGCGACGGAAAATATAGAAATGGCCCAAAGAAAACAGAAATTGTACTATGACCTAAAAAGAAGAGAGGTCAAGTACAATGTGGGAGATGAAGTGTTGAAGATTAAACACAACTTGTCAAATGCCCCAGAGGAAAAGGTGGGGAAATTTTTTCCGCGTTTTGAAGGCCCGTTCACAATTGAACAAATTACGGGGGCAGTGGTTATATTAAAAAGAAATGATGGTCAAACGCTCAAAGCGAATGTGGACCAAATAAAACCGTTCTATAATCGCAGCAAAATGGCTGTATTTAAAGATTCGTTTCAGGATCCGAGGCAATCGACTAGCCAGGAAGATATACGTCAGCAAAAACAGCAGGAACCAGCTACAACGGCATCGAAATGTCAGAAGAAGAAAGCTCCCCCCCAACAAAGAAATAAGAACCAAAAAGGTGGTTTCAAAAGAAAGTCTCACGATGCAGGTGAACAAATCTACGAACGGAATTACGAGCGCACCAAGAGAAGAAAGCAGAATGGGCAAGGGAAGCCCAATGTATCCAAAAGAACTGTGGAATCATCGGACAGGTGCCTGAGAAGCAAGAAACGTCGATTGCAGCCTGAGAATCAACTTCCCGAATACAGCAGGAACCAGGACAAGCAACGAGCAAGGGCCCAGGAGAGAAGGGCCCAGTCCACCAAACGTCCAGCGGAGCAACCTCCTCTACAAAGGAAATTGCCGAGGATACAACGACGGAATTTCAAAAGAAAAAGAGACGAGCAGGCTCCGAAAGAACAACGAAAAACGAGGAAACTGAACCAGGCCACAACTTACTCAAGTTTTAAAGATTGGGCCAAGAAAAGGATGGACGATCATAATAAGATAAGTACAATTTCGTATTCAAAAGTTTAGTTAATTTTTGAGTATACTGCAAGTTGCAGGGCTGATTTTACCTCAAGCGAGGTTGACTTTTACGCCAAGTGAGCGATAAGTCCTCATATGGAAAGTAAAATGTTTTGTTAAAAGAAATTGTAATTTTCAAAGATTTAAAATCACTTAATGTTTTGTAAATAGATTAATTCTGTAAAAGCAATGAATTGCTGAAAAGAATATGTTAACTAAATGATTTTGTATGACGCTTTGTCTAAAGACTTGTAAAATGTCTAGAATGAAAATTCGGAAAATTGAAAAACACGATTTAGTCTGTAGACTATTAATTCAATGTAATTTGATATTTCAAGAAAGTACCTTGAGAAAGGAATAGGAAGCACTTGCTGTAAGCTTAGAAATTTAACCTATATTTCTGTAAGCTTAGAAATTTAACCTCTATTTGCATTTCAGGATTGCTATGAAATTGTTAATGTGTTATGAAATGTAACAAATAATATTATGCTAGCAATGCACGTTAAGTGCAATATTAATGTGAATGTTGTGTGCAAACTGCGAATTTGTATGCATGAAAAGTTAAAGATTGACTATTTTAGAATGCAAGTGTTAATTAGGCTCTCCACCAAATACACTTAAAGTGTTAGACATAAAGCTAGTGAGAACCTTAGGATTAGCTGGTTATAGGGCGTTTTTTTCAGGTCTCGTATGTCAAGTTCTAACTAATGTTAGTCGATTGTAGGTGGAAGAGTTGAACACCCCCGAACACATAAAAACCCGCAATGGCGGTTTGCTTTACATCCAACACCGGTGAGAGAGCATACGGGGGAAGAATTTAATTGTGCTTGAATGATAATGTGTGTGTGCAAAATTACACAAAAAAAAAAAAATAAGGATTTGTACCACTTAGAATTATTCTGTTATTATGTCATACTAAAGTTGTTTTCCTTCCAGATTTTGCTGGAAGGAGTAAGACTGTTTGAAGAATAAGACTTGAAAAAAAAAATGTTGAAGATTGTTGTTCCAGAAAATTTCGTCTGTATTTTACACAAACATATATTGCCTTGTAAGAGTTGGCCTAAGTTTAGAACAGTGAAATTTTCGACTATTTAGAATTGCTAGTTTTCAACATGGTCCGTTTGGACCAAAGTAGTTTAACTATCGCAATTCTGGCGGGAAGTTTGTAAGGTTTTAGTTAAACTAACCAAGTTTATTTTAATTTAAATCTTTTCTATCTCCTCTCTGCTTCAACTTCCTGTCAGAAGAAGCGCGCGTTTTTAGCTTATGCTAATTTTTGAAGTTCAGCCAAGCACTATTTAAGACAGAGGTAGAAACCTCTCGGTGTGTGAGAGCTTTGCCTCAGATCACGGTCACGCTGCTCAACGTTCGCCTGACCAGCTAGCAGTTTAAATTTATAAGCCATAGTGCTTACTACGTGATTGCTTTGTAAAATAAATTAAAGTGCGGTAGTATTTAGTATACCTTGCTACGCACCCTTTTCGGTAGAGGCCAACTTCCGCGAATTGCTCTGCGAAGCAACGTTTAATTTAAGTTCTATTTTAATTCATTTAAATTTATTTGATTGTTAAGTTTGACCAAAGTGTGGTCTGTTACGTTCTGTATCTCTCCCGAATTGGGAGGTTTGTTATTAATAGTGAATTAATAAAAGAGGATTCCAAATCCCTTCACGTGCAGTTATTCTCCAGCCCAGCAGTTACATCAGAACATAGCGTACCTTCCGCTCCCTGTTCCAGTTCAGGACTTAGAACGTAAGGATAAGAACCCTTTACAGAATTTACTATGTTCTCAAAGAATACACACAGAATGCTAAGTCCTGATAAATTTTAGTTCGTTGTTTAGTATTTCATATTAATCGTATCTGTTATAAAAATAATTCGTTTAATGCAGTTATCCATTAATCGGGGTAAGATTAACCGCGTTGGAGTTCTTCCTAAAAGCGAAAATGCATACAATTGCAGTAGTGATAACAGATGACGTTACAGTATTTGTGAATTGTTTTACGATTTAAAAGTATGTAATTTAATTGTACGTAATTCTGACTATATAAACATTGTTAAACCATCCGCAAAATGAGATCATCGACACCAGAAATATAGTCCCTGCCAAAAACAAAAATATTTTTAGATTTTAACGATCGCCCGAAGGAGTTTAAGGTTTTTTTCGCCCTCGCTGAGTTCGCAATCTACAAGTCTGATGTTGCACTCACTCCTGCTAATGTATTTTTAGTTTTATTATAAAGCATTGATTTCTTCGCCCTTATGCCATATATAATGAACAGCAAAATCACAAAACATGTTAAAAGCAGCATCGTAACATATGTTTAGAATTCTCGATGCAATTTAAGTGTAGCATATATGTTTTTTATTTTTTCAATCTTTTCTCAGTGTATCGTATAAATGTTTAGTTTTCTTAGTATGATTTCTTACAAAATGTTTTTGTTGTATTTTTATCATTAACATTATGTGTGTTAATTTTATTTATTAAATGTTACATTCTTCGCACTGACGTCATGTAAAATTCAATTCAACAGCAAAATCACAAAATAATTTAAAACAGTATATCTTCAGAATTTCTTAAAGACAGTCTCCTGCACCGTAGATAGAAATATTTAATTTCAAACAATGTTGCCACTGCTCACTTTCCAATCATTAAGTTTGGTAATAAAAAATTCCTTAAAAATTTACAAATATGAAATAAATAATAAAATAAATTTAAAACTCAAATTTTGAACTTCCAAGTGAACGTATTCGGGTGGAGGGCTACGTTATTCAGTTTGATATCTCTATGTACCATCGTTTTTTCGCAATGCGAGAAACATACATAAATTCATGCAGATTCTTCATTATTTAATTTTTAAAAAAATAATACACGGTGATTATATTTGGTTTTGAATTTGAAGAGTGATGGGGCGTTTATAGTGAACTTACGAAAAATCCTACTTTAAGACTGATGCCCTTTTTGAGCGAAAAATTCTAAACGACTTCTAATTCCAGTTTAAATTCAGTGTCATTCTTTGTGTTCTCTTGTAAATATCGTACTTGAATGTAATGTTTCATGCTTTGAATAATGATTTAATTTACATAATCTCATGAATTAATTCTTCAGAATAAAATGCTTGAAATTAGAGATAAATTGTTAATAATATTTTTCTTAATTATATTGTGGATTATTCCATTTTTCTATGAATTTTTAACTGCCTTCAGAATAACCACAAAGGAAGATCATGATCTTGACTTAATGATTTTAGATGTGGTCATTTGTATTTTCTTGGTTCTTCGGAAGTTGACTAAGTATCATTATATATAACCAGCCATAATTTAGCCATGCCTTGCATTTTAAATATGCTCTAAAAGTCGCATACTTATTTTCGTTAGATTTTCGTAATTCTACTCCAAAAATACTTAAACCAATTCATGTCTCTTTTAAACAGTCTAGAAATTAAAAGTCAGAAACAAACTTTGGCATCATACCAATTTAATTAGGGAAATCAAAATTAATTTGTGTTGCATTTGAAGTTCTAAATTTCACTAAATTTAAGTGGAAAACGCAAAGTGAGTTTGAACTGCACAGAAGATCATAAGAAGCAATAAGAATGTTACAAATATTACAGCTTTCGAATAGGAACATAAAAAAACATTGAAGTGGATCAACACATAAACAATATATCAACAAATATCAGTGGAATCTGAAATGATCCTGAGATAGAAGCCAAGGAATAAAAGGCAATATTGTGTAACATTAGTAGTAACGTGCGATGAAACACTGAATTAGTTATGGAATTAGCTAAATCGTGCCTATAGCGTTGAGTATAACACGTTCGTATGATTTTATATGCGCCTTGTATTCGCGACCACAGGTCATATAGTCAGAAAAGGAGACTGATGGAAAAATTTTATATGCTGTATTTTGTAAGAATTGAATGATTTTACTACTTTATCATAACGGTATCTATGAATCCTCCACATTTTTATGTTTATAACAGTCTAAGAAATATGAGCATGAAACGGATAATTTGTTATGGTACATGCGTTTGATGCTGTTACATTTGGAGGTTGTTTCCTTTGGTTTATTTAACTACAGCAAAACATGTGATCGCTATCTGCCTCAGCGGAGGAATGGCCTCGTGAAGAACTTCAAAAAGAAACTGGCTTTTATGAACGCTACTCATTGAGAACCCCGAAAACCTCTATGCAGTCAGCTTGTTTTCCTGAAATCGAACTCAGGTCTAACTGCATGCTCAGCGACTTTACTGTTCGGCCGGTGCTGAACCTTATAATAAAACCTAATAAAATTAACGATACTAAAAATATGTAGCGCTTGAAGAATTATATGCTCATTACATAAATAAATCAATTTATTCTAAATCTTTAACATGAAACTATATGCTCAGCCTAACTTAACATTCACAAGTAATTTCCTTCCTGAAATTATTGTGCACTAATGAGAAAAATTTTAAAGTCCTCTTTTTAAGGTAGAAGTAAATAAAGAACTGCAAATATACTCTTAGACATTACAAATTTACTCCCAGTTTCACTCACAATCGAAACTTCATGCAGATGATTTATTTACTTTAAACGCTTCCTTTCGACTTTTATGTAAATTATATTTTACTGAATACTAAAATAACTTGAAAATTATATTTTTACTGAATATGAAGATAACTTGAAAATTATATTTTTACTGAATATGAAAGTTATATTTTGCTGACTATGAAAGCATATGAAGGTTTTTAACTATATTTGTCTTAATTTATTAGTTAGTTTATTTAGAAATTATATTGTTATTGCAATAATTTAAAATTAGTTGTTTAAGTTATGTAATCTATTTATGAGAAAGGTCATGAATAATGACAGGGCATAGGCAAAACCAACGGCTATGTCCTTGATGCTTCTTCATGTCCTTCTTCGTATACTAAAAATTTCTGTTGCCTCACTAATCCTTTTCTACCACCCTACTCTCCCGACCTTCCTTTTGAATGGGAGATATGTAAGATATAAGAAAATACGATAGCTGCTGTAAAAACTTATTGACGATCTCAAAATTAACATTCTAAATTTAATGCTCTCCCCCTGAATTCATCTGTTCCCCCGAGTTCGAGAGTTTTCGACCTTACGTAAAAGACTGCTTGAAAAGTGCAAACCAAAACTAATACTAACCAATTAAAGCTTGTCTCTAGAATCGCACCTACTCTGGTATAAATACTCTAGTGAGCTGATTACGTCATTCTTCTTCTACTATTTTCTTCCTTGCTAATAGCTCTTCGCTTTGTTTCCCCGTCTAAAATAATGTCGCCCCGTTAATCTGTATATACGAGAAATTATTGTAATTGTTTATGATAAAAAAAGTATACTGTCTACGAAGAATGCTTCTAATGTGCCTGAAAATAAATATGGTAATTAGCTTAACTTCGACTGTGTCTACATCTTCTTCCATCTTTCTACTCGACTAAAGAAAGCTGTTAAAAGTACCGATGTTAATTGAGCATCAAAATATCCGTCATCGGTCACGACTGCAAGCTGATCCCTCCTATGTTTTTCCGAATCATTACATATATGTATTGATTC
>KK116381.1:955240-970982 GCA_000611955.2 Stegodyphus mimosarum | reverse complement strand
AATATTATGTGCTGTATAGAATGTTATGAATTGTATTACGTATTGTGTGTATGTATTATAGAATATTATGTATTATGTATTGCATTACAGAATATTATGTAGTGCAAGTTCTAAACTTCATCTCGCAGGTAATTATTAATTCCCTTATTTTGTAAGCCTAAGATTATTCAAGAAATTTCGGAATCGCTGTCTTGGAATATGTCTTTGCTTTCAAAACTTGTTTATATTTGCGTACAAAAGCGGCGTGCTAGGTATATGAATTATCATCTATAATATAGAACATTTTGGACAAGCATGATAGTTTTCAAATGTGATAGAAGTGGGACATAATTGTGACCGAAATTCTTTCGCAACCAAGCTTGTGCTAAAGCAATGAATTTAATTGTCGATTTCTATCGATGATGCGTAAATTATATTTGATGCACACTAGTGCATTTCTAGATGTTGACTCACCGCAAGTACATGATGTTACAGAAAATGAAAATTGAAATTGACTATTTTCAAATGTCTTGTTTTGTTTCTGAGTTAAATTTGAGAACTCCGTTGTTTACTGTTAGAAGGCACAGCAGTTACTTTTATACTGTTGATTATATGTATTTTGCTGGAAATAAACGTAATGGGACAGATAAGTCATTCCAAAATAAAAAGCATGAATATGCGCTTATATAATGTAAACATATATATATAATAGTTAAAACAATATGTATAATATGTATAATAGTTAAAATAATATGTATAATATGTATAATAGTTGAAACAATATGTATAATAGTTAAAACAATATTATCAGCATATCATATTATAACGTCCAACAGTTATAAAATATACTTGAATAAATAATAAAAAGTAGAATATCTTAATATAACTAAATATGAGATGATTGAGGAATATTGCAGATAAATGGTGAAGCATACTTCGTAGATATGGAATGAAGAAAAAAATTGGAAGTCATATAAATGCAATAAGACGCTGTAGTAGCAGATTTAAATCATATTTCTTTGATAGTAGTTAAACATTTTGCAGCCACAAATACTTGCTACATTAATCGTGCCTGTTTCAGAACAGTTAGACTTTTTATATTGTTATGAGGAAAAAGGGAAAGCAACAAGCAGCAGAGACAGAAGAAAAGTGCCTTTGCGTTCAGGATGAAATCTTAATTCAGAGTGAGTGAGTTTCGGTTTCAATGCATTTGATTGGATAGTTAATAATGCTGTAAAATTATTATTAGCTGTTTGAGCTTTAGTTCCATTTACGTCACCAGCGTTATATGAAAGTAATATGATATGAATTAGTTTCGAAATAACACAATTCAGAAAAAATGATTACTCTTGTTTGAATAGAGAGCGGAAATCCCAAAATTAAACTAAGCATTAAGTGGCTATAGCTAATTTAAATTATATATATTTACACATATGTTTTGTTTTATACACACAGATACAAACAAAAAAATTAGTAGGAAGGAGTGCAACAGCAGACTAGTAGCCTGTCAGCTCAGGAGTGTAAAAAACTGTAACAAACCCTTTTGGGCGACCGTTAAAATCTAAAACCTTTCAAAAATATTTTGTTATTATAATTAGTTTTCTTTTTTTTTTGTAATCATCTTTGATATCAGAGATTTCATTTGCAGTCCTTCCTCCTCGTAAAAAGGGAATTTTAAGCGACCAAAGTAGTTATAATCTCAAAGCCTGCTTTTTTGTACTGATATTTCGTTCCTAGATTAGGGTTAAGTGTTGACGGCTCTTGTTAGAAAGATATTTATTATTTCAAACTTTACACGGTTCTTAAGAGAGAATTACATATTCTACTAATTCTATAGTAATGAACAACAAATTATACAGTTTTTTTTAAACTAATAACCGTCGCGTATACTTAAAATTGGTATTCCTCTTCATCTGAGGTTTATTATTGCTTCCACGAGACATAATTTAACGAGTGCCTCCATTTCAAGTAATACTGATGACATCAATAGGATTGAAGATGAAATTGTACATATGTTTGGAGGTGGCATGAAATATTTCAATTTCTATCAAAGTTATATTGAATGCCGTGACAGAATATATCAAGAATTTACTCTTTTGCTCAAGAATACTTTTTTCATTCTTTTTTTAGAAGGAATCTGATCCAATTTCGATAAAATATGGTACCGAGATAGAAAATACAATTCTCTGTACATTGAAAAGAGTTTTAGGCCAGTCTGAGTGATGGGAACTTCTTTATTCCAGGAAAGGAATGTATGTTTATTTGTATCTTCTGCTTCTCGGTTTTTGTGAAATCATTTCCGAGGTACTAGTTTATTGCCGTGAATTTGAATTTTATACTGAAACTTTTATGTAGAGCTGGAATTTTTATTAAAATAAATTGGAAAGGAGAAAAATGAAAATTTCTGGCGAATTTTTCAGAAGAAATAATTCTGTTTTGTAATGTTGAAAAATATATTTTTTCGAAAGGGAAAATTGCATAAACAATAATTTTACTTTTTTTTCGTATATTTATATGGTAAATTGACCTGTGGGTTTTATTTAGTTGAACATTCATCTTAGTGTTTTGGACTTTTAAGTATAACATTTCTGATGATAACGTGCAGAAATTTATGAACATGACCGTTCAGTTCTATGAGTGGGAGAGCTCTGTAAATACAAAAATTTAACTTCCTGTACGATCACCGAAAAGAAAAATATTTCAATTAATAAAGTGTTCATTATGGTTAACGTGCTGGCAAAAAAATATGATCCAAAGTTTTCTGTGAAACATTCATCGCTCAAGATAGCTTAAATTCATTCATGAGTTGTCCAAGAACGAATCTGTTGATTTAGGCTTCTTTCGCTGTTAAGTATAACTCGAAACTCAAGAGTTTTAAGCTAAACGTAGGGCGCAGTTGGAAAAAAATTGCTAATTTTAGTAATAAATGAATATGCTTTGAACAAAGCATCATTCGTAACTGAAATTTGTTGCTGTCCCCAAACAGGAACTACATACATCTCTGCAAAATATTTTGGTAAAACTAAGAAATTGTTCTTTTTAGGTTATTAAACTATAGTGAATTTTTAGCTAATTAAAAATTGTGCTCAGTGAAGATAAACAGATTCTCCATTTACAGAAATTTTCCATCCATAACGTTGAAATTGTTTTCATAAAGTTCTCCGTTTTGGTTTCCAAAAACTCCATAGTTGGAACTATCATGTATTAGGTTTGTATTTATTCTTTGACAGTTTTATTCAATATCACACAGACTTCAAAAAAATTTAGTTTTCTCGAAGTTTGAAAAAGTAAATTTCTACAAGTTAGAAGTATTATGTGCAAAATATAAGCACATACGCCATGTCAAAAATAAATTTATATTATTTATATTATTATATAAATTTTCTTTGTAGTGTTGGTATGCGCACGTTTGAGAGTTCTCTTAGTTCGGTGTCGGATTTTTTGTCCTTCTTTACGGAGTTTTTCGGCTGGTCCGAATTTTCTTCTTGCGTTGAAATCAAGTTGCAATGAATTTTTTTGGGTTTTTCTTGCTAGGGAACGCCTTAGTTTCGGATTTTTGCGGTTAACCTACTGAGTTCCGTTTCTGGAGTTTTTCTCTACGTGTTTGTACTTCTATTTCAGTTTACAGGTTAATTTGTTATAAGCGTTTCTGGTTCATGTTACGGTTGGTTAATTAAAAAAAAGCAAGTATTTTTTTTCTCACTAGTGATTTAATTTGGTTCTGGTTTGTGAGAAATTTGTTTACCAAGTTAGTAAATAAGAGCATTTGTGACACGTCACTCCTGCTGTTTGTTTTTTCGGTTTATTAGATATGTAACTAGATTTTGGATTTAATTTGCTTAACTGATTGCCTTGCGTGTAAATTTAATTTTTTTATCACTGATCTCCGTGACAACTAGTTAAGTTGAATATTTGTTGGCACTTAACTTGCTAATGTTTTTGGAAATGCTGTTTTTCTGCAAAACGTTTTGTTGCACAAAAAGTTTTCCCTGTTCTTGGGGGGAATGTTGTGTCGCGAATTTTGTGTCGCAAAATTTAAATGTTTTTAATCACCAAGAGAGTTTGAGTATGCAGTTAAATTTTAAAAATGAATAGAAACCAGTAAAATTTTCAAAATGCAACAGTCCTTTATCCTGTATTTCGGGAAATTTCTGCATCTTTGAAAAATTGCGACTCAAAGTTTTAACTGTAATTCATAGGGTCATAACATTTCATAAACAGAATTAATAACATAATTTATGCATTTCAGCAAAACTGCTTGGTTTGATTTTACTACCATTTATGACAGGAAACTAATTTCATAGACAAATGAGAGATATGTAGCTGTGGGAAGGTAAATGTTTCAAGGTTGAGTTTAGATTTTTAATTATGTGATTAAATTTTCCTCGAATTATTTTGTCCATTTTGATAATGCTTATATTGATTTGACAAAGTTTAAAAAAACAGGCACACCAATTAAATTCCTAGGTTAACAACTACACATTATATTTGACAGAGATGAGAAAAACTCTAAATTATGTTTAAATAGATTTCGAAACCGTAGCCTAAAATGTTTTCAAATATTTTGAATCCTTAAATTTGAACATAATGATAAGAGAAAAACAGAAAAAAATCTCTTGCTTTATAAAAAAGTTTTAAGTTAAAGCAAAGTTCGAAATCTGCATATAGTGAAAATAAATTTAAGAATGTGGTTTTATAAAATATATTTACATTTATTACGTAGGTACAAACGAAACGTGCTAAGTAAAATTCATAATTTTTTTGGAGTTCTTGAATTTTGGAGTTCATTTCCTGAATGTTGTTTGATAAACATATTTAAGAACGAGATTAAGTTTTTAACATTTTCACAGAATCTTATTAAATGAAAGCAAGTCCAGAAGAGGAAATATATTTCCACTGTTAAAGTAGTCAAAACTGTGCACAAAGCAATAAATTCTCGCCAGAAAAATTAAGACATGGTACTCACAGCTATCATAAATTAATATTCGTAATTCAGATTCACTAAAATTGCTATAATCACGTTAAGCTTCATTGATCCTTCCATTGGATGTAAATAAAATTCCTATTTTAAACATTTTAAGTGGAAAAGTAAATATTTCAAAAAACATTCTTTTAAAGATTAGGTTTCCAAGGACTTATGCACTTATGCACGCACACATACACAGACACACACAAAGAGTGCAAAGATCTGTATTTTCGAATATCGAATCTTTTTCATGATTAGTGAGATTAAAGGATTCAAATATCTCAAAATGTAAAGTTTTCCAAGATTAGTGAGATTAAAAGATTCAGATATAATTATTATACATATTATGCTAATTATTATATATTATATTAATTATATAATAATTAAAACTTAAGGAAACATAAAATATTCCACATGCATTTTTCTCACTTGATCTTGTGTAAAATGTGTTCTAGGTTATTACAGGTTTACTTCATATTAGCAGAATCAATGACTTTAAACATTAACTCAGCGCAAATGGAATAAACTGACTAATGAGAGCGAATTAATAAATTATTAATGTTCCTAAATACTGTTCATCTGTTAGCTCACTCTGCTCCTATAAAGCCTATTACTTAAAACAGATGATAGTAAAAGAAAGCATGTGCGTTGGGAACAAAAAGAAGTATAAACTTCTCTTAAGTTTTGTATGAGGCTTCGGTTTGTGGTTACAGTTAACTGAAAATCATAGGTGGAATATTCAAGGTATAAAGAGGACTTTTAAATTACTATTATAAAATCTTAAATAAGAAAGCAAAGTAAATTTTATAGTAATTGAATTTTGATAAAAAAATTTTAATAATAATTAAGTTGCAGTGTTTTACTCGCTTTGGTAGCATAAATTCATTAGCTCGGGAAAGACTACAGAGAAATTATTCTCTTTTCTTAAAATGTATATAGACAAAGTCAGAGAAAGGGTCTAAATAGCCCTTTAATTTCTCATAAAGAAGTAGCAATGACCCATGTGGGTTCACACAAGGCAATAATTCCGGCTTAATATCAATACGTAATGTTGAGCTAAATCAAATGTAACAGATCACGGAATAATTTAAAAGTGCAAGAAAGAGTCTAGTTTCTAGAAGCCGGTAAGACAAGCCTAATGGCTAGAAGCATTCAATGCCACTGAATCAATTCGCTATTTAGTCACGATAACAACGTGGTCTCAAGTAGACAGAAAACGCTCTGAAATCGCTTAAATAGCACATCTTTCTCCCTTACTCTGAATAAATGCGTGTTATCTCATTTACATTTAGGCATGAAAAACGTGGGTGAAATGGAGAGGGACAGGAAAGTTGCTTTAACTCAAAATTAACTATTAGTCAAAAAAATCTTCACAAAGTATTCAATTGTTAAATAAACAATGAATTTATAAAGAATGGACAATGAGCCAGAAACAGCTGGTGAATATAGCTTACAAGTTTCAAGACTGTATATATGTACTTTCGTTAAGGGACCTTGAACCTTGAATAATTTCTAATTTTACCAAAAACTTGTGAAGTGTGTCAACAGTATTGGACTTCAACCTTTATAGACAAGGCATATTTTGGAGTCAATAAAAAAGCAATTGATTAGTGCTTATCTGGTAAGGTAAATTACTGCTTTGGGTTGAAAGAAAATTACTAGTGTTAGTATATAAAAGTAGAGAAAGCGAAGCATCACTTTTTCGACTGCACAATAACTACTCCAAAACATTTAAAAAATCCGTCCTCTTATAACTTGCTCCAGTGGGTCCTAAATAGGACAAAAGGCAAATACACGCTTAAATTTAAAGTGTGCGTTCAGAATAATGGATAGTTGGCGTCAACTACATGTAAGAGATTAGATGAAAAAGCCTTCTGTACAAGTTAAATCATGATATTAATTCAGTTACACTGAACTTTTCAAGCTACAAGAAAGTACTGTCTTGCTGCAAGAACTATATAAGTTCTGTATGCATTTGTTAACACTGTCTATATTGAATGTAATAGTGTATCACAGTAATGTACATATATAACTGCAGTGGTACTTATTTATAATTATATGCAAATGTAATATTATATGTAATATTTTTCAAAATACACAGTCCAGTCACATTAATGTGACCATCTGTCAAAAGCCAGAATAACCATCTTTCGCAGAGCGGACTGCTGCGAGACGTGCAGGAAGAGAGTCACATAGGTCCCTGAAGGTGTTCTCTGGGATGTTGAGCCATGCCGACTCTAATGCCGTGGCCAGCTGCGCTAGATTACGCGGTTGAGGATCCATGGCGCGAACAACTCGATCGAGATGGTCCCACAGATGCTCGATTGGGTTTAAGTCAGGTGAGTTTGCTGGCCAGGGGAGGACGGTAAACTCATCCTGGTGCTCTTCGAACCACGCACGTACACTGGCAGCTGTATGGCACCTCGCATTGTCCTGCTGGAAGATGCCATCATCCTGAGGAAAAACAATGCGCATGTAGGGGTGAACATGGTCCGCAAGGACAGATGCGTACTTGTATTGATCCATTGTGCCTTCCACAATGATCAGTGAACCTAGAGAATGCCAGGAAAACATTCCCCAGACCATAATGCTCCCGCCTCCAGCTTGGACCGTTCCGGCAATGGTTGCAGGGTGGTTCCTTTCAGAGGTTTCACGCCTTATACGCCAACGTCCATCTGTCCGATGGAGCATAAAACGCGATTCATCCGAAAACGCAACCTGTCGCCACTCAGTGGACGTCCAGCTGCTGTACTGGCGTGCAAATTCTAGCCTTCGCCGTCGATGAACAGCAGTCAGCATAGGTGCACGAACCAGGCGTCTGCTTCGGAGGCCCAGACGCAGCAATGTTCGCTGAATAGTACTTTGGGAGACACTTTTGGTAGCCCCTTGGTTCATTTTGGTGGTCAGTTGCTCAACGGTAGCCCGTCTATCTGCCCGAACGCATCTCCGCAACCGTCGTTCGCCTCTGTCATCTATGGCCCGTGGTGCACCACATTTGCCACGTCGCTGATTTTGGACAGTCCCATTTTGCCATGCACGGTACACTTTTACCACGGCGGCACGCGAACAGTTCACAAACTCAGCCGTTTCGGAAATGCTTCCACCCTTGGCCCGAAAGCCAATGAAAAGCCAACGAAAGCCCTTTTGGAAGTCGGATTCTGCATTACGCCAACGATTGAAATGTTTTCCGAAGCCCTCACACACCCTTTATATACGCTCAACTGCACTGTGCTGCCACCTGCCTTCTGTGATTGGTTATTTAACTCTGACATGGAAAGTACGTGGTGGTCACATTAATGTGACTGGACTGTGTATATTGTAACGTATGAGCATTAAATAATATTGTAAATAATCTGTAGCATTGTATTTTCCGATTGTTAAGTATTATGTGTGCAGTACACTAGAGTGATATTTGTAGTTATGTGTTTAGCATGTTATGTGTTTTAAGCGTCAGCTTTGCTGTAAATAATACTGTGTATAATAATTAGCAATGTTTTCAGAGCGTGAAAGGCAACAAATTATAGGTATCGTATGTATTATATTATAGATATTACTAATGTTTATTGTTTTACGATATGAAACTCTAAAAGTGCCCAAAAGTAGTAGACATTGCGCACTTCTCCCCTGACATATGAGAAGTGTCAAACTTCAAATATTGACTGGTGCGTTGAATAAAGATCAGGCAAACATATGCATTCCTCCTCGACAAAAGTAGATTCCATATAGAAAAGTTTTAAACTATACATTACAACAGTGAGCTTATCGATTGAACTATGCACTCATTTGCTCATTGAGGTAGCAGTCCAGTGTCGATGGTGGAAACATGTTCTTGTCTGACTGGTATATACATATTTCGAAGACAGCAGATCTTGATTTTATATCGATTCACGTTCATACATCTTAAAAAAAGGACAACTTTGTTTTTTCGAAATAGTTGCCGAGAAAACAGATAGTCAATTAAAAAAAGGATTCTCAGAGTATAAAAAGGATTATAGCGAAAATGCATAAAATGACGTCTCTTCAGCTTACAGAACTTATCATTATCCTAACTCACACAAACATCTACGAAAGTATGTCTGTTGGTGCTAAGCCACTCATCTCAAACAATTGTGGATGTCTATAATGATGCTAATGATTACCAGCAATGAATACTAGTTTAATTGGTGTCAGGAGTGCAAAATCTGACAGTCACAATGTGAAATGTGCATTATTCATCTGCAAATTCCCTTCCTCGTCATTTTCACTTTTGGCAACGTTAATATATGGGGAGCTCCTTCAAAAGATTTGTGGTATGAGAGGCTTAAAGTGAAGTATGAATGCAGATTAGTAACAGTTTGGGCCACAGTATTGTAGAAGTACCTAGGAACAATGACTATTCTCTACAGATACTTCTCTGGGATGGACTTGTGAAGCAAGTCCATCGAGTTTTCCACAATTGCATCCCAAAGCTATTAGGATGATGAAGAGATAATTTACACCGCAAGGTAAGAGGATTAACTGAAGTCCTACAGTAAGGTTCCATGTTCAGGTGTATCTTTCAAAACAGGATTCAAACAGTATTAATTATTTTATTTAAGATGTAGGATTTCTGTTTCTTTTTTCAATGGGATTTAAGTGATACCGGGAGACGTAAACACAATTTCTTCCCAAAAATTAACCTTCAAAAACACGTGTCCGTCCTACAAATCACTAACTTCGTCAGAGGGCATGGACCGTTTCCTATTTATTTCCTTCGCTTTGGCACTTTACGAAACTGCAACGTGCGTCTCCGGAACAGAAGGCTCACTAGACCACCAAGTCTATCAATGCCTTTCACCAACGCCACTCACCTACGTCATTGCTTCAGTAATGTGGGTTCTCACAGACGCTTTATTACACAAAATCGTGTGGCTGTGGATAAGATATGTCAGACTAACATGACGACTGCAGCGCTGGGACTGGACATCTGTCACGTCATATAAGATTTTCTCTCGCTGAGCTAACCCCACTTTAGTCAAAACAATATATATTCTGAAATGCAGAGCCGCAGCGCATTCCGTACGCAGTCTGAATCCTTAGCGCAACATAATGTGATCATGCAAATCACAATGAACTGACAATCACCGCTAACTTAAGCACACTCATTGCATTTGTATTCGACTAAACTTTCGCAAGGTGCTCCCATGAGCTACTGGGAGTTCTTGCTTCCAGCCACAGTAGGACGTCAGACGTATATCTGCTTACCTCTGTTAGAGGCCAGGTGTTCCTCCTTTCATTACCTGTGTCCTACTGAATGTACATTCATTTATATTGTACTATTTTTTATTGTACTCCTTATTTATTTTTTACTACATATTTACTACTACTTATGTGCTCTTATACTGTACTACTCATTTATTGAATTACTTTTATGCTTTATGTTTTTTGTTTCATGATCTGGCATTGCAATATGTTGAAACTGAATCGTTGAAATATATATCTGAATATGTAAATAAAATAAATAAAGGGCATAAGAATAAAAACTAAATTATTATAACTTGTAACTTTAAATGTAATCAACTATCTAATTTGCATTTGTCTAATTCTAATTCTTCTGACTAATTTTCTTCTCCAAAACTAAATGCAATAATTGAGGAAAAGTTTAACTAAAAAGTTAATAAAAATTATGTTTTATGTAACTATTGTAACTATTATGAAGTAAAATTTTAACAGATACTAACCACAGTTACTTAAGGGTTTCAATAACTCTTATAAGTCGTATTCAATTGCGTATTTCCCGCCCTTTTACTATTAATTTTTCAGCTCGAAAACCTGGATGGAGAAAATACGCGATGTGATAAATATAACACATTAAAAAGCGCACATAAGACACACTAATATTATTATGTATTTTAAAGGATGTATGAATTTCAGTACCATGTAAATATATATATGTGAAGGAAAGACAAAAAATTTAATTTAAATTAGAAATAACCTTCTTAATGCTTAGTTTTAATTTGTGTATTTCCCCTCTCTATTCTAATAATAGAAATCTTCTTCTGCATAGCGTCATTTAAAGACTAATCCATGTCATATGACTTACATAACGCTGGTGATGGAATAAAATTAAAACTCAAACAGCCAGTAATAGATTTACAGTTTTATTAATTACACAATTAAATGCATTGAGAAACGAAACTAACGTATTCTGAATTAAGATTTCATTTATGAATGCAACTTAATTGCTTTCTGCACTTCTGACGTCACAGACTGTTGCTCGGTGTTTTTTTTTACCACAAAGCTATCCAAAATGTAAACGTTTTTAAATAGACACGATTTTGTGTCCAAAGTTTTTTGTGACAGCAACATGTTTACTGAAATAAAGATAAATATTTAATCTACCTCGGCTGCCGAATTTGCTCTTGATTATGGATCAACATTTCAGCATTCTATGCCATCATATTATCCTACAACAAATCAACTAAGTTTAAAATTTTTGCCACATTGCGAAAGGAAGTATCTCAGAATCTACTCAATCAATATTTCTACACTACTAAATGTGAGGTTTTTCTGAGGTTTTTCATTACACACACACACATATATATATATGTATATATCGCTGAAATACCTCTTTATTTATTCTATGCCAAAAAATTTTTCCAGTGACAATAGAAACATAGCAGCAACATGAACCTTTAATCAAATTCAGTAACGTATGTGTAATGTAACATACGCAAAATTTGACAGTTGTGCGTGAAAAGTTTTAAACGAAAATTCCTGAAAGTTAATTTTTATAAATCTAAAAAAAAGTAAGGGTTTCAAATTCCTACTCTTAGAAATGCTCATATTGGAAAATTGTTCGTAAAGTACTTCGTTTTTGTATTAATAGTAAAATTTGATATTTCCATTGTAAGTACAAACAATTTTGGTAATGGTTTCTGAAAAAATGATTTAGATTTTCATACCGAAATTCCTAAATTTTACTCTATTTTTTTTTTCAAATTGTTGTTTTATATATTGTAGAGACATTAGAAATTTTTCCCCTTTTAAAGGGTGACTGGGTATTCGGGAATTCAGTCACCAAATCCTGGCAGTGGAGAGTCTTCATCCACCACCTATGTTTAGGTCGACGCCACTGTAGAGACATTAGGTATTTTTTAAAAGCAGGACAGATGAAAAAATGAGCAATGCCCTCGCCGGTACTCAACCACGGATCTCTAGAATACGGGCCGAGCCTGCTGACCACTACACCACGAAGGCATGCTAAGAACGCGGGAGAAGTACCTTATATAATCTCCCCTTTTTAAAGGGCGACTGGGGATTAGGGGACCCAACTGCCAAATCCTGGTGGTGGAGAATCATCATCCACCACTTTTGTTTTAGTTCGGGCGCCGGTTGTAGAGTAACTTAGAATTTTTGAATTTCAGAAAACTGAAGAAATTAGCAATGCCCTCGCCAGGACTCGAACCACGGACCTCTCGAATACGCGCCGAGCGTGCTGAGCACTACATCACGAAGGCATGCTAAGAAGGCTGAAAAAATGTCTTATAATGTGCACACAAACACAGACAATTTAATTTTCAACTATATTAAAGTACTCTGATGTTTTTCATAGAGATTCTAATCCTACGTGCTAACAAGCATAAAATTCCCATATCAAATACATAGATCGACTTGGTGAAAAGTCTAAAGGTATTGCATTATAATGAACGGTTGCTGTAGTACTGTCTGTAAACTAGAAATTTGCTTGCTATTTAAATTGAACCTTGTAGGATTCATTTAATTTACTTTAAAATTTGTCCTTCACACTTGCTTTTTCATCTGCTTTGACGATGTGAACGAGAGGCGTTTAAAATAGGACTAAGGGTCTAAGTTTGAAAAAGGGAATTGGAAACCCTTGCGGCCGTAGACAACGCCTCTGAATATATCCGCTGCGAAAGTACTCCGTTCAGTTAGTGAATTTTCTCTTTGCTGTTGAATATTACGTAATTACTTCGTTAAATTTTGTTAAAACAGTTACTAAGATGGCATTTAAATTGTGATTTGTTAATAAATGAGTTCGTCCGTTGTCTGTTATTCCTTCGAGAAGCGGAAGTCTTTTGACTTTGTACTTCAAATAGAAGGCGCAATAAAGTTTAAATGTTATTTCTGAACTATATTTCCTAACGACAGGGGTATAAGACACATTTTAATATACGAAAATCGTGTTAATTAAAATACCTACTTCGCATTCTGGTAGAGCCAGATAGAACGAATAGAAGGTTAAGAAAAGAATTAACATAAAAATAATGAGATGGATAAAGGAAACGCTTTAAATTTAATTTGTTACATATGATTTCTTTTAATTTACAACATAAATTTCTATTTTTTAATTTACATGTAATGCTGATTAAGATTTTGGCATATTTTTCGTATGTATCTTTCACACATTTTTTGTAATTTGCTGAGCAAATGAACTGCTAATTTAAACTGCTTTACATCTGATTATCTTTAAATATTTTCTTGGCACTAAGAGTGCGTGTAAAAAATATACAGTTTCTTTCTCTTTTAAAGACAGATATACAAGAAAAATTTGCAAACAGCTTCTATATTCTGAAAGAAGGAAACATTCCTTAAGAATTCCCATAACACATCCATATTTTATAGAATATTTCATGTAAATCTTGAGACTTTCATAAAATTCGAAACAGAGATAACGCTGAAAAACTAGATAGAGAATACAAAGTGTAAAATCGAAAAACTGGTGCATTTTTGCAACTGTGAATAAAGAGTTCTAGTTTTCTGAAACTCAGTATTTTCTTTAAGTTTAAAAAATTCAAGCCAGATAAAATACGGAAGTCAGCTATGTTTTCTGGCTTTAAAAATGTATATGTGTTTTTTAAAACTTTGACTCCAGAAAGCAGTAAGAAGATCTTCTCAAAGTTACTTTATTTGTCGATATGTTGAAATTGCGTTGTCGTTTTTATATTATGGTTTGAAGATTTTATTTTTGCTAAGAAAGATTCTCATTATTTTCGTACATATAATGCACAAGATACTGAACTTCTTAAGAAATTAAGACTGTATATTTTCGTCAGATTAAATTCAAGATAAAATTCTTATGAAGCGTTTGCTGATAAACGGCCGATTTATTTGTTCTTATTTAATTTTCTTATTTGAGCTACACAAAAGAATGAAACAAGGTAGTATATATTTTAAAGAAGTATTATGTTTATTTTGATAAAAATGCGTGACATTTTTATTGGCTTAAAGTAATATACAATAAAATCAAATGTATCACATCCATTTTTTAGTCTCATAGTGCCTCATGATTTATAATAGAATGCCACCATAAACATTTGGAAAATATGTGTGTTTTGAATAAAATGTCCTCATATATCATTAACAAATATAGAGCTTACATATATATATCTATATTAAATAAAAACATTGCTCGTCATTCTTTGCTTATGCCTTAAATCACTACTTAGTTATAATAAGTACTTCTACTCTAAAAACAGACTTTACGTCTATTCGCTCCGACTGGAATGAATTATCATCTTACGATACATGTAAGGTTTTAATGCGATATTATTCTTCGGATTTAGTGTCATTATTTTTAAGCAACATATTAGAAAAATAAGTAGCTAATAAAGATTAACAGGAAAGGGATTACGTACTACGTTCATAGTTCTGTAAATAAAATTATTGTTACTACAATACTGTTTCGTTTCGTTTCGGTACGAAGTATCACGTCTCATGTTAGCATAAACACATATAATTATATACATATATAATCGAGTAATCTACGCGAAGAATTATTAAGCTTCAGTATTCTTAGGATTAGTACTTTCGTTATTGCATTCCTAATGCCAAATGTTCCAAAGATAGAATGCAAGAATTGCATTTATTCAGCATTGCGCATTCTGTCAGAAATTTTAAGATCAAGAGTTTCGTATTTGATCTCGAGAACTTTGAGTTTCAACTATTATCCTGTAAATATATTTACATTATATTTAAAATTTAATTTTCATTTCTTTATATTCTGCATCTATGTTTTATTGTCAAATTGTGTGCATTGAATTTCATTCCCAATTGCAGTACTATTCATTTTCATGCCAAAGGAGTCAAGCAGTGGCAATCTCAAGATTTCATCCTAGGCATTACGTTCGCTGACTTTCTTATATTTACGATGTTCTCTTTTCGTTCATTCGGATGACTGGGTGATTGCGAGTAATTTTTAAATACCGTAAAGATCATACTTCATAGGATCATTTCTATAGTATGATTAGCGAGTTCACTCACGGTAAAAGGGCCTATTGTACCATTTTGATGGGCTGATAAATACACACTAAATTAGAAGCCAATACAAGAAAGAAGTTTGAATTCGGACGAGGTAATTTAAGTCAAATTGTAAGGTTTTAGTTAAACTAACCAAGTTTTATTTTAATTTAAATCTTTCTATCTCCTCTCTGTTTCAACTTCCCGTCAGAAGAAGCGCGCGTTTTCAGCTTATGCTAATTTTGAAGTACAGCCAAGTACTATTTAAGCCAGAGGTAGAAACCTCTTAGCGTGAGAGAGCTTAGTCTCAGACCACGGTCACTCTGCTCAACGTTCGCCTGACCAGCTAGCAGTTAAAATTTATAAGCCATAGTGCTTACTACGTGATTGCATTGTGAAACAATTTGAAGTGCGCTAGTATTAGTATATCTTGCTACGCACCCTTTCAGGTAGAGGCCAATCTCCGCGAATTGCTCTGTGAGCAAAGTTTAATTAGATTTCTATTTTAGTTTTAAAATTATTTGATTGTTAAGTTCGACCCAAGTGCGGTCTTTTACTTTCTGTATCTCTCCCGAGTTG
>KK116381.1:891642-933422 GCA_000611955.2 Stegodyphus mimosarum | reverse complement strand
GTATATTTTTACTAAAATTTTACCTATATCTCATATGCGTAAATTTCTCCAGTTTTTTTTTGCTTCACATATGCTTATATATTAAGTAAAAATTTACGGATATCTTCCCGACTTTTTACTGTACATAAATGTATATATTTGATAGAAATTTACCTAAATCTTCCCTATTTTTTTCTTTACCTATGCGAATGATTATGGTAAAAATTTAGGTCCATCAACTCTCGTCTTTACTGTTTGTAAATGCACATTCTTGGTAAAAAATTTGCATAAATCTTCAATTACGTTTTTACTGCATTTATGCGTCCATTTTTCGTAAAATGTACATATTTTAATCTCATAATTTTTATATAAATCTATGCAAACATTTTCTGCTAGTTATGATTAAAAGTGAAAATATGATTTTTATATCAAATTTTTACACATCCGCCTTTTAGGCATACACGGCAAAATGTGATATATATGTAGTTAGAAAATTTAAATGCAGTAATAAATGCGAAAAAAAATTCGCTTTAAAAATTAAGTTACACTTAAAGGCTGAAAAATGGCCTTTAATATTTCATTTAAGTGAATATTTTTATATGCAATAAAATTCGTAAACTTGAAATCTATGTTGTGAATCAATAATACTACCGTTCATTTACCTGGCATAAGGAAATGTCCTTTGGAAAAACATGTAATTTTTTTTAAAGTGTTATTTAGCAAAACTGACTTTAGTAAATAACTGCAACATTCAGTTATTTACCAAATTACAATACAGATAAGTACTGAATTCATTAAATGACTGTACCGCAGAACAAAACATCATACATTTAGATTATTTTAATATGCTAAATCTTAAAATTTTTTAATATAGACCAGGAGGGATATTGTAAAAACTTAACTTTTCCAATAGTTACAAAGTTTTTTTTTTACTTACTTTCCTTGGAAATGAATTTTTAATATCTCAAATAATGCATTCATATCTTAAGATAATACGCAGGTATATATATATTCCTTTGTTAAAATTTTATCTATCAAGAACATGTGAAAGAAAATATTATTAATTAGCACCTGCAAGTTAATCGAGTAACTTCTGTTTTAAAATTTTTCAGCATATAGTTACAGACATAATTATGATATGTAAAAATTTTACATTTATCAGTCAATTTGCAATGAATTATAATCTATTACTGTTATCTTTATCAGTTTTAAGTCTTATATTAGATCAGTGCTAAAAGTTCAGCTGTACAGAAGAAATGCTTTATCGAAGTATTTTTAAAAAGTTCCTTTTTACAATGTAACTAATCAATCCATACAAAATTAATAGTGTCATAACATTATGAAATTCAAAATTATCTGAATATGCTCTTTATTTTATTTTATATAAACGTGGAATTTTAAGAAGTTAATTTGTTTAGGAATAATCTGAAGTTTTTAAATATTTATTTCATGTGACGTTTCCTCTAATAATAACTCTATAAATGTACATGTTGACGTTAACATACCAATTTTTTTTATATCTCATAACTTTATGGTATTAAATGATTTAAAAGGGCACAATTGGATAACACGAAGCAGTTAGAAGTTGGCTCATAAATTAATTTGTTGTAAAATGCCGTGCATTTTGGATTACGTTCATATGATGACAATGAGTTATTTAAATTATAAAATTAATATGAGCATATTCCACATTAATTTACAAATATCAAATTTCAGGTTGTTAAGTATTATGAAATGTAATACTGGCAAAAGAAATACATATGAAATTAATTTAAGAATTAGGTATATTTTATAGGTTTACATTAAATCAGATGTAATGGCGTAATTTTCTTCAATGAATAATTTCGACAGATTTCGTTGAGCTGTTTGTTCTCCAGACTTTTTTTTTTCTGTATCTAGCTGATTTTAGCCAATCTTTTATGTCTTGAGATATTTTTGTGAAAGAGAAATCCTTCTCATTCGATGTTTTGAGAACAGCACCTAAACAGCAAAAAGGAAAAATTGTAATAATTTCACACTTCATATATTTTCAGTTTTTAAATATACTTGAAGTATTATAAGATGCATATAAAATGCACTGAGTATTTCATATTTAAAAATTTCAATTCTGTATTTAAAAATTTTATTTCATACCATCATATAGTAAACTTCCATTACATACCTTACTCAGTGCAGCGACTACTGTGTTATTAAATTAATTGAAAAATACGGGCGTCTTTAACGAAATCTATTAATCGAATTAATTGTTTAGCATATCAGCCATTACTTTTATAAATTGATCAAGGACACCTTATGCTTTTATTATTTGTGTTCTAAAACTGTAGATGAATTGTGTGAAGAGAATCCTATGTGCTAAATTAGTTTTTATCCTTTAGTTCATTAATTATTTTAAAGGTTTAAAATCAAAGCTCATTAAAAATTTTTATTACAGATAAATGAGTAATGAGATTTTCATAAAAGAATTTAAATTGTGTAAATTAATGTAAGTGTTGATATATATAAAAATAACAAGTTTGATGTAATAAAATAAATAAGTTATTTTGAAGAGAATCAAATCATCAAATCAAGAAAATCTTTAAATCAAGAAAATATATTTTTCTTGCAAATGTATATAAAAATTTAGCTCACATGTTAAAATTCATTGAAAAATTTTAGCCTCATATACTGTGGTAGAATACTGTGATTAAGTGGTAGAATAACTGCACGTAAGAAGGATTTAAAATCCTCTTTTATTGAACCACTATTATTTACACCCACTTCCGAACTCGGGAGGGATAACAGAAAATAATGACCGCACTTGGGTCTAACTTGAACAACCAAATAATTTAAAATAAAGTTAAATAGAAATTAAGTAGTCGTTGCTCACAGAGCTATGAACGCGAGGTTAGCCTTTATGCTGAACGATGAATGGTGCGTAGCAAGATTTAGCTAATACTAACGCACTTAGATTATTTCAATAAGTAATAGCGCGACAGCGCTAAGGCTTAGAATTTAAATACTAGCTAGTCAGGTGGATGTCGAACACAGCCGCAGTGATCTGAGACTAAAAGCTCTCTCACTCTGAGAAGTTCCTCGCTAACCCTTAAATACAAAACTTGGCTCCACTTCAAATTAGCATAAAGCTGAAATGCGCGCTCATTCTAACGGGAAGTTGAAATAAGAACTTACAGGAAAGGAAAAATTAACATAAAACTGTTAGTTTAAACTAAAACCTTACATACTTCCCGCCAGAACTGGCAAAAGTTGAACTACTGTGGTCCAAACGGACCATGTTGAAACTTTGCGACTCTAGAAATACTCAAAATTTAACTCTTCCTAACTTAGGCCAACCTTTACAGAAAAAATAGAATTTCTTGGCCATTTTCAGACGAAAACTTGGCTTTTACATACATCTTCATCCGTTTTGGGTATTTATCTTATTTTCCTCGCACTCCTTCCAGCAAAATCTGGAAGCAAAGAAATTTTAGTATAACATAATAAACACTAAGTTCTAGGTAACAGACTTCTTTCTTTACACGTGTAATTTCTCACACACACATTATCATTCAAGCAAAATTAAATTCTTCCCCCAATGCTCTCCATCGGTGTTGGATGAACAACGAACCGCAATTGCAATTTTTCTTTTCCGGGGTGTTCGACTCTACCACCTACGATCGACTAACATTAGTTAGAACTTAACATATCGAGACCTCAGAAGATACCCTATAAGCAGCTAAACCTGTTGTTCTAACTAGTTTCGTGTCTATCACCTTAAGTGTATTTGGTGGAGAGCCTACTAGCATTCTTTTACTTCTATCTCGCCTTTTCATGCATACAATTCCTAGTTTGCACAAAGAATGCTTCATTCAAAATGAACTTTGCACCTAACATGCATTGCTGCAATAAATCCATTTTGTTACATTTCATAAAACTTTTAACAATTGCATACAAATCACAAGATACAATAAATGCGTTAAATTTCTAAGTTTACAGCAAGTGCTTCACATTCTTTTTCAAAGTTTTTCTCTGAAAATCGCATTACACTGAAACAATAGTCTGTAGACTAAATCGTGTTTTCCTTCTACCGACTTTTCATTCTAGAAATTTTCAAGTCTTTCGACAAAGCATAATACAAAAACATTTAGTTAACATTCTCGCAGCAATTCATTGCTTTTACAAGACTAATATATTCACAGTGCTTCAGAATCTACTTTACAAATATTAAGTAATTTTAAATCTTGGCAAAATTACAATTTTAAACAAAAACATCTTTCAAGATATGTAATCAATTATCGCACACTTGGCGCAAAAATCAGCCTCGTTTGAGGTAAAAAGAAACCCTGCAACTTGCAGTAATATTCGAAAATTAACTAAACGTTGGAATAAAAAATACTACTTATCTTGTTGTAGTCAGCCATTCTTTTCTTGGCCCAATCTTTAAAACTTGGATAGATTGTAGCTTGGGCCAGTCTCCTTGATTTTGGTCGCTGGCCGTTGCCCTCTTGTTGTTCCTCCGCCTTCCTCTTAGGGATCCTTCTTTCCATTCTGGGATACTTGCGCTGGGCAGGAGGTTGATCCGCTCGACGTTTGTTCTGCAGAGTCCTCTATTCCTGGGGCCTCGTTCGTCGCTGCTCCGGCCTCCTGCTGTATTTCGGACGTTGACCCTCAAGCTGCAAACGGGCCTGCTTGCTTCTCAGGCTCCTTTCCGACGTTTCGGCTGTCCTCTTGACCACTTTGGGCTGGCCTTATCCATTCTGCTTTAGTCTTTTGTTAATTGTCGAACCTCTATTATCCGTGTTCTTTCTTTTCAATCTATTTTACCTGGTGATTTTCTTTTTCTTGTTTCCTCTACTTTGTTGAGGGGGCGGTTCTGTTTCTGGCCCTTCGTTGCAACTGTTGCTGGTTCCTACTGTTGCCGCTGAGTTACATCTTTCGTGGAAGTCTGTCTCCCCGGATCCTGGAAGAAATCTTTAAACATTTCCATTTGATTATGGTCTTAGTAAGGTTTCAGCTGGTCCACATTGGCAGTGATTTTCTCGCCTTTTTTTATCTTAATAGTACCACCGTTTGGGTGATTTTCTCGATAAGGAAAGGGCCTTCAAAATGCGGAAAAAATTTCCCCACCTTTTCTTCTGGGGCATTTGATAAAGCCTGTTTGATTTTCAACACCTCATCTCCGACTTTATACTTCACCTCTTTTGATCATAATAATATTGTTGTTTCCTCTGGGCTATTTCCGAATTTCCTTTCGCTTCCCGTATCAAGTTCTGAATATCCTTCATTTTAAATTCTTCTGCCCTATCCTGGACAAAGAAAGCTTGTCTAAGGGTGTCAAAATCTTTCTTCCAAGAAACAGTTCAACGGGTGTTTTTTGCGTTGTATCATGTTTGGCCGTTATAAGGCCAAATGCAAATTCATTTATATGGCTATCCCAGGTAGAGTGATAATTCTTAATATAATTTCGAATAATTTTAACTACGTTTCTATTAACCCGTTCCGCTATGTTTCACTGTGGACGATACGGGACCATCTTTAGGTGACGTATGCCCAGTTTTGCACACATTTCCTCAAAAATATTACTAACAAACTGGGGACCATTGTTTGTCGTAAATAACTTTTAGGGGCGCCCCGTATTTTAAAATATACTTATTTAAAATTGAATCTACTACAATTTTAGCAGACTCGCGTTTTAACGGAATTATCTCCAACCACTTGCTAAAAGATATCGGCTTTTGTTAACTTTACTTCTAGGATAAGGTCCCAGTAAATCAATGCCTATTATTTGATTTGGGAACTCTGATTTAACACTATTTAAGAACTCGGCCCGGCGGAAATTAATATAATTATTAAATTGGCATGTTGGGCACAACTGGATATACGCCCTAGTAAACTTTTGCAGTTCTGGAAAGAAAAGTGCCTCGCGAACTCTTTGTATAGTTTTTCATATGCCCAAACGGCCAGAAATGGCCGAATCGTGCAATTCCTCTAATACATTAAGTGTAATGCTAGCTGGGATAACCGGTCTAAACTTGTGGTTTTCATTAGTCGTTTTGGTATAAAATAAAAGTCCATCAATTATTTCGTAATTTCCGGCCCTATTCCTTATCGGCACAATATCCGGATGACTGAAATTCTCAGGGTCGGCAAAATAATTGTATGTATTTTAGAACTCCGGATCTTTTCTGAGTTCGGCTATTACTGTTTCACGAAAATCTAATACTTTGGATGTCAGCATGGCTATTCTAACCGTATTTCCATTTTTATCCAAATTAATTCTACTTAAAGCATCTGCCACAACATTTTCCTTTCCCGGCGTATGTTTAACTACTAGATTATATTCTTGTAATTTAAGTGCCCACCTTATTTATCTGGGTGATAAATTTTTCACAGTGTAGAGTCTTGTGACCGCAGCGTGGTCCGTATATACAGTTTGGAAGAACTTCCAAAGAAAACACGAAATTTATGCACTGCTGATAACACTGCGAGAGTTTCCCTTTCTGTGGCCGGATAGTTTCTCTGGGTTTCATTTAACGTTGGACTGAAAAAGGCCATGGGTTGCCCAATTTGAGAAAGCACTGCCCCAATCGCAAAATCTGAAGCGTCCGCAGAAATTTCTAATCGTTTATCCCCCTCCGGTAATTTTAAGACGGGGGCTTGAGTCAAGGCGTCTTTCAGGTTTTGAAATGCGGAGTTGGCTTCTACTGACTACGAAAACCTAGCTTTCTTCCTCTCCAATTTCAGCAGAGGCTCAGCTATTTTTGCAAAGTCTTTTATGAAGTACCGATAGTATAAACACATACTAAGAAACGATGAAAACTTCTTCGCTGTTTTAGGAACAGGATAATTTTTCATAGCTATAATCTTGGACGGATCCGTTTCAATGTGATTCTGAGAAATTTTAAACCCTAAATAACGTAACTCTTTTGCGGAAAATTTGCATTTAGATGCATTTATTTTCAAACCATCTTCGTTTAACAATAAAAACACTTTTCTTAAATCTTGTAGGTGTTATTCCAAACTATTACTTGTAATTATAATATCGTCTAAATAAATAACGTACTCTTACCAATGACCGGTCTTAAGACAATGTCCATGCATCGTTGGAAAGTTGCCGGCGCGCCGAATAAACCGAAAGGCATCCTAAGAAATGCGTACGTGCCAGACTTAGTTATGAAGGCGGTCTTAGGGACGTCTTCGGGTTTTATCCCAATCTGGAAATAGCCACTCGTAAGACCTAACGTGGACATATACTTTGTAGAGGTAATATTTCGGATTACCTCTTCGATTATCGGGAAAGGATATACAAGATATTTTGTGAAGGCATTTAGCCTTCTGTAATCTATAGAAAATCGCCACCGCTTCGGCTGCGTAATCGGATAATCCTTATTTTTCTTGCATAAGACTACTGGGCTAGCATAACTGCTAGCAAATCGGGGTAATTATTTTATTTTTCAACATTTCCTTAATATGATATTCAATAATTTCTTCTTTTACCTTATCGTAGCGATAAGGCTTTTGCCTTACTGGTTGGGCGTCCCCTGTTTGCATTTCATGATTCATTACCTGCGTGAAACCCGGTACATCTCTAAATAAATTTGAAAACTCACTTGCCAGTGCTTGCAGCTTTTCTTTCTCTTGTGCCAGTAAGTGCTGTAACTCCAGCTGATAGGGCTTATTTCTTTTGTCAACTGGCTGCATCGATAACGTCAAGTTGCCTCGCTGAAAATCTATCTTCGCTTCTGCTAATCTAAAAAATTCCACACCCAGAATAATACACGTTTGCAGGTTTCGCAGAATATAAAATAAAATTCTTACCTGCTCGTCGTTGATACGCACAAAAAGTGAAACTTTTCCTAGGCATCTACACTTCTCTCCTTGGGCCGCTATGACATTCGTGTCTCTTGCACTAAAAATTCTATAACGGCGAAAGTGCTTCTTGAAACATTTTTCCGAGATAAAGCTGCTTTGCGCTCCTGTATCCAAAAGAGCCGTCGCCGGTATGTTGTTAATTAAGACTTCAATCTTCGGTAAACTTAAATTTTTAACAACCACGGTATTTAAACTAATTGTGGGACTTCTTCACCTTCCTTGAAGAAATCTATCTTAGTTTAAATTCTTCTTTTTATTCTGGTTACTTTCTGCATCTTTGCCCGTTTTTCAAATAAAATCTCATCGTTCGCCGCTCGACGTAGGAGATCTATCTTTCTTCGGCCATTGCTTCGCCTTCTTCCCGTAATTCTGATGTTGCTTTTGTTCCGGTCTTGGCGTGTTCCCCTGACTTTTTCCCTCAAATTGGCGACGTCGTTCATTGTCTGCAATTCTTCGAACGGCGAGCTTCAAACGGCGAGCTCGAATAATTTATCCAAGGTCGTTGGGTTTCTGAGCTCGATAAAATCTTGAACTTGGGGCAGTAGCCTAGGAAGCATAATTTGAATGATTTCAGGATCCGAGCGACTTCCATACAAAAGCTTGAGAACTTGGATTTTTCTCAAGATAAAATTTGACAAATCTTCTATCTTTTCTTGGTAACGACTAAAACGTTCCGCCTCCAGTCTGGCTCGATCTCGCACGACAGGAAATGCTTTCATCAAAGAATTTTTAAAATTTTCGTAAGGGTATGTGGGTTTTCCCGTTTCCCCCAAAAGATTCTTTCCAACACACTTGAACCAATTTAGCGCTCAACCCTTCAAAGCGCTGGTGGCAAGAGTGACTTTCTGAAATTCGTGGACTGGATATAACATGAAGTGGGCGTCCAATTTTTTCAGGAAATGAATTACGGCTATCTTGCCGTCAAAACTTGCCGCTGGCATCATGGCTGCCCGCATGGTTTGTACAATGTAGCCAAATCCTTCTAGGGCAGGAGGTGATATCTCAGGGTTCTGCGTAGGTACTGCAGGTATCTCAGGTTCGTCTTTTTGTCTTTCAGGCCATCCTCTCATTTTTTTCTTTGGGCGCCAGTGTGAGGACTGAGTTTTCTGTGCATACTTTTGGTGAACATATTCGTGAAGTAGTTAAAGTCCTGATCTTGAACAGGGAGCTGAATGCAGCTATGTTCTGTGGTAGAATACTGTGGTTAAGTGGTAGAATAACTGAACGTGAGAAGGATTTAAAATCCTCTTTTATTAAACCACTATTATTTACAGCCACTTCCCAACTCCTGCACTTGGGTCTAACTTGAACAATCAAATAATTTAAAATAAAGTTAAATAGAAATTAAGTAGCCGTTGCTCACAGAGCTATGAACGCGAGGTTGGCCTCTATGATAAACGATCGATGGTGCGTAGCAAGATTTAGCTAATACTAATGCACTTAGATTTCTTCAATAAGTAATAGCTTAACAGCCCTAAGGCTTAGCATTTAAATACTAGCTAGTCAGGTGGACGTCGAACAGATCCGCTGTGATCTGAGACTGCTCTCTCACACCGAGAAATTCCTTGCTAACCTTTAAATACCAAAACTTGGCTCCACTTTCAGCATACAGCTGAAACGCGCGCTCATTCTAACGGGAGGTTGAAATAAGAACTTACAGGAAAGAGAAAATTAACATAAAACTTTGTTAGTTTAAACTAAAACCTTACAAGCATAAATCTAGTATAATAATAAAAATTAATTTTTAAGTCATAACTTAAAAAATTGAGTGAATTGCTACACAACATTTCATTTGAAAGTTATTGCGTAGATTTTTCGGAGCAAGCAAACGTAAGAAATCAACTTTGTCGCTGCCGGTATTTAAATCACAGAACTTCCCGTTCCTACAGCATTCTAAACACTTAAATTACCAGAGGTAACAAGGGGAATGCGATACGTTTTTACTTCCTAAACCCTTAAAAGACAATGGGGAAAGAAACGGTACTCAGTTAAACAAAGGTAAGTGGTTACCGTCTAGCACATTTTAGTTTGGGTTTTGCTGTAGAGACATTTCAGACCTTTTATAGAATTACTGCTGAGTTATTTCAGAACAAGGAGATATGAAAAATATACTATGATTTCGCCGAGAGTAGAACCATGAATTTTCCATTTGCTAGTTGGAAGCAATAAACATTTACTCAGAGAAAACATCTACAGAGAAATGCCAGAGTTTCTTGTGACTGAGACTGGGAAAATTATTCGGTGTCTCTTAAATCAACCTTTTGCAAAACAATTTCATAATAAAATGCACCAGGATATCCAAGGTGTAGGGGTTTTCACTACTCGGATTCGAACCCAGAATGTGAGTACCGACGTTCAGAAGATTCAAGCATAAAGAATGTTGTGGGACTTAGAAATAACCAAGTAGACAAAATTCAGGAAAAAAATGAATCGAAAAATGTAAATCAAGATATTTTCCAAATCTTAAAAACTAAGATTTCTCCAAATTGCAAAGAAGTTTGAAGAATTAATTAGCGTATTTTTCATTTCATCAGATAGTTTGTGATTCATACTCAGACAAATCTTATTTTATCTGTATATAAACGAAATACTACTACATTTAAACTCAATAAGAATTTGCTTAATTTCCATTACCTATCCTCATTTCGGGGCTTAGAATCTACTACCTCGAACAACTTAGTTGCACAAGAAGATGAAACGGAGTCTAAATTACATAAAAGAGCGTCTACCTTTAATTTGTATTTCGAGTTACCTATTCGATGCAAACAAAGTAATCAGTAAATTTGCATCTAAAGCTGGCTAGTGCTAAAGTTCGTTTTCTCCATTAATCGCTCCTCATGAGTGAGGGATTTCTTTACTTGCATTTCCGTTGAAGGGCTATATCCTCCTTCACTGAAAGAGCTGATAATGGTCCATTAATTCCCCGTCTCTTGTCAGCCTAATTCTTCTTTTACTTTCAGAGGCCTCGGGGACTTTGCTAATGAATTACAAGCAGCTGAGTGTGTTCCAGCAGTTAACTAATAGGTGAAAGGAGAAACAAAATACCCAGGGTTGTCTACTTCGAAGCTCCTAAACTTTCTTAAAACTTCATCATTCTCATCATAGAGTAGTAGATAAAAGGTAAAATATTTGAAGAAGTCGTTGACTTACAAGATATGTTAGAAATCTGATGAAAGCAGAAAACTGCTGCAAGAGAAAGTAAATAGTTTGAAACATTAATGTCTATTCTTGGTGTATGAGAAAGATTACTTTACACGCTTATTTTTGCATGTCTAAAACTGCAACATATGTATATATTTTGAAGTAATTTATTAGTGCTGAGTTTTTATCGAAAGTCATTATGAGTTATTGTAGTTTTTACGATATGTGTGTAACACACGGGAAATTTTGGATATTGTCTCTAGAAATGGTCTCCATTTTCATATAGTAGATTATGGTTTTCACAGTATTATATACATGTTTATTTCGAGGTAATTTATTAGTGCTATGCATTTGGTTATTATCATAAGTGCATAACAAGTATGGAATTTTGGATATTTTCTCTAGAAATGCTATGAATTTTTATAAACAAAGTTTAAGGCACTAGCGTTCGCAGAGTTACAGAACTAAACTTTTAAGATAAAAAATCTTAGTATGCTGTTTATAAGTTAAATTGTAAGGTTTATTATGAGCTCCTATTCAATTATATTTAATTTTTGCTCTACCCTTCTCTTTTTATTTCGTTCTCGAAAGGGCTTGCTATAACGAAAGATGTAAATTAGCTACCGCGAAGGAAAGACTAAAATGTTAATACTGTACTTTAGCTGATAACCGTGTAACTTCTATGGCGCGAAATAACTTACAATTCTGCTTTTACAATGTAACAGCTAACCACAGTCGTTATCTATTTTGGCAAATTATGGCCTCTTATAAATGTTAATTGTTAACACAACATTCAGTTTCAAATTTAAAATTAAAAAAAGTCTTGATTAGTCCTTCTTGCTGGTTTCAGAAACTAAAATGACCAAAAAAATTAAAACGGCGAATTCTTACACAAAATTTACAAATTAAGGCGACTTGTCCTGGTTCTAAGATTCCAATTAATATAGTAATATCCCCAAATTCAAAACTACATACAATTAGATTGTGTTTACTCCATCTATTTTCTTTAAGTAACTTACCAAGACAAGCCAGTAGCTCTTGGTATCTACTTCATATTTACATAGCGAAGCTTACTCAGACAACGTGGCAGCAACGTGCCTCAAGCTGCAATTGGCTTTAAAAAGCTTGACATCTCTTTTAAACTATACAGTTTGCCTATTTTTATTTGTCATAACAAATGTAAGTAAACCCGTATAAGTTTTCAAATCTGAGGGAATATTTGTTGACAAGAGCCAAGAAGAACAAGATAGTTTTCAACTTAGATGCAATTGCTGGTACAAATCTTATGAATTTAGCGAGATAGCCATTTACCCAATGTTAAATAGACTTTCTCCTGTATTCTTACTTTCCCGGAAAGCTTCTCCTCTTTAGATTTTCTTTATCCAAAACAAATTCTACAATTTTACATATAATTTCATTAAAATATTATTTACATATGTACAAAATTTGAACCAATTCTAATACTGACACTCTTCCAGTAGAGAATATATGAAAGCGTAAATTTTTGGCTGTTTCACGTTTAGAAAATTTTTAGGAGCACTAAATTAATTTTTCTACTCATGAAAATTTGCTATGCTAGAAATAAGTATTAATTTTATTTATTTAAAACCATAAAATTACATTATTGAGAGAACAACCATAAATTTCTAGTTTATCATTATTTCAGGTTTATCCAGTTTTAGTTCAAATGTGTATGAGCAGCAAATTAATTTTCACGAGTAGCAATTTTTTATGATTATTATGCATTTAATTTTGCATTCTACTATTAATTTTCACTGATTTAATCTAGTAATTTAATTTTATATTGTAAAACTCTGTTGTACCGTACTATTAATACTGATCTTGCGCTTCTCCACTTTGTCTCTGAATTACTTACTGATTTAATAGTCTATAAGCGTTAACTGTAATAAAAAATTATTCCTTTTAGTAATTACAGATTACAGACGTTTAGCATTTTTTAGGCAAATTAAAGTAAAATAAGAAGTATAACAAAATTTATTTGAATTATTTATTTGAAAGTAAATAATTGAAACTTGAAAAACTTCAAACTCATTATTTGAAAATAATTTGAAGTTTAGCAAAATAAATTTGAAATTTATTGTTGAAAATTTTGCTTACACTTCTTTGTTATAAATGTTTGAAAAAATCTCATTTCTAAGATTTAATTAAAATTAACAAGTTATTTATAATTTCAGCCTTTACTACAACTTCTCCTTTCTGTTTCTTCACCAGAATGTAAATGAAAGTAGAGAGGTTTTTAGCTCAGATTTATGGGTTGTAAGATAGAGCATGTTTTTGCCTCTCGCAGGCATGTTAGACATACCTGCGCAAAATTAAGGGAATTCGCACATTGCGCCGAATTTCTGAGAAACTAATGGACAGACTGTAATGAAATTTGGTATGAATAATTCATTTATAACACAGAAAGAAATGTACCACTCAGTTTATATACACAAGATTATCAGAAAAGCTCTGTAGGGATGTCCAAGATTCACTTTGTGATACATTTTGTGTGTGGGTATGGGCTCCTTTCACAACCAGACAGGTTCTAGCAGCGAGAAGAGTACTGGGCTTGAGACAGTTAAGGATTTCCTCTGACAGTCGATCCCATTCCTGCAGCAAGGCTATTTTCAACTCCGGGATGGCTCTCAGAGGGGTCAGATGAAATTAACGTTCCAAGATCTTCCCTGACATGCTCTTTAGGGTAAAGGTTAGGAGAGCTACAACAAAGTGCCTACCCAAACTATAACAATTTCACTACCATAAAGATCTTTTTTCTTGATGAGAGAAGGATGATATCGCGTTCCATGCTCTTTGAAGATACCGGTATGTCGGGAATCAGTATCCAATAGGAGACTGGACTCATCTGCAAATAGCATGCTCTGAGATCTTTTCCAAAGTGCATGTTTTCTGCGCTATGCTTTAAACGCGAGCTTCTTTGTGTTGCAGCGTGTTGGGCGCAAACGGCGGGTTTTCTGGCATACAGCCCTATCACTGTGAAGCCTTCGGGCAAATGTTAACCGTGAAACTCGGGTTCCAGTGGCAGCACACAGGTCTCGTGAGAGCTGTGAAGCTGTAGCAGACCTGTGTCGCCGTGCTAAAGATCAAACAATGATCCTCATTCATCTTTGTGGATCTTTGTCGGTCTTGTTCAGCTCATCTCGATATGTATCTGGTATCCTGAAACTGTTTTGAATAACTGCAGATGGAACTGAGCGTTACAAGGAGTTCAGCAGCCACCCGTGCTTGTGATTCACCTGCTCCAACATACCGACAGTTCTCCAGCCAATTCCATCAATCAAATGTTCGTGGATACTGATTGTACCTGATACATTTTAAAATTTACCCAACTCTTACGAGAAACACGGCTAATATCGTGAAAGAATACGAACACAGAAATCGCCGAAAAATCTTAGTGCTCTTATATCATCTCCACAATCACAGCTTCATAAAGACGCGTGTGAACCCTCAATGCACTTAAGTCTAAATATTTGCATAATTCTTCGGCGGTATACTTAGTATCTTTTTGCGTTATTGTTGCCGACATTTGAATTGGTTACGCCGTTTGAAGGTTTCGCGCCAGTTTAGATTTAAATTTCTAGTCTAAATTTTAAATTTGAACTTGACTGCTACTTTAATTACATCGTAACAAGTGATGGCTAAATCATTTAGCATAAGTTGTGTGTTTTTGTTTAAACCTTTTTAAGTCTTTTAAGAGCAGTCAAGTCTCATTAGTTCAGATAATGCTCTTTACGCCTGTTAGGATTTGGACTGATTTTAGCATTACCAATTTAAGTAAACAAACCCTACATATTATCTTATTGCGATATTATATAAACAGGAACGGAATTGCATTAGTAGTAATTTTTTTATAATGATTGGATCTCTCATTTTATTCTTTACGAATAAAGATGATCTAAATAAAAAAAATAATAAAAAAAAAAAACTAATTTTGTTTTCTTCTGATGCTATTTTGAAACTATTTTCTCATACAAAAGAAAACTTCTGTGATAACTGACTGGACACAGAACTGACAACTGCACACACTTTTGATTATCCAACCATCCTTGTTGAATTGTTAAAAATTGAAGTCTTGTTTAAGAGATCGAACAGCAGCGTCATTACTTATGACTCTTTCTTTTCTCTTTCTGGAAGCCTATATATGCAATCAAAGGCTTTTATATGGCCGTATCATTCCAGAAATGATAGTAGTGTATATTAGATTCTGATGTGTCGTGTTATATTACTATGGAATGTTTTGCAGCGCGGAAATAAGGCTCTAAGAATCGTATTTCATGGAAATGACAAAACTGATCACCGATAAATCATTCAGTGAAATTTTATACTTTATTTAGATAACCCCATATTTATGTAACATAATCTGAATAACAAAAAGTAAAAAAAAACCTAAATAAAATAATTAAATAATAGAATTATTTCATAATAAATACTGTAATTATAATACTGTTCATTAAGTTTTCAATGAATGAACATGGAATGAATCACATGATTTCTCACTATTTCGTGGGCACTGAATGCGAAAAGGATGCATAAATTATTTATACATTTTATGTTTTTGTAATAATGCCACTTATATCCATATTACGATGGAATATGAGAAATATAACATAAATTCACTTGAGGGCACGTTATTGCGATTTTTCTCTGGTACTGATATCTAGCAATAATCACTTAACATTTATGGTTATTTCTTTTGTAGCAATAACTGCATTTCTCTTTGCTTCTTCGTTCCTTCTATGCAATGTTTTGACGAAAATGCTTACGACGTTCGTAACTTACTTCAGTATTGCTGGACGGGAAAAAATTTAGGTATGTCTAAAAAAGAACTTTTCCAAAGACATATTACAGCCAGCTGTTCACATGTGGCCATTATATCATCTATAACTTCTTTGAAATTTCCCATAAAATTGTTTGAAGGATTGTCATGCAATTTTCTTCTTATGTTCTACGAGAGAAGTATAAAATCTTCTGAACCTAACAGTAAAGCAGATTTTTTGAGCTACAGATTCTCATTATTACTTCTCTATATAATTACCTCCAGCATCATCAAACTTATGAATTCTGCATTATAGTTCGTTTAAAAGCATCTTTTAGAATGATTTAACTTGAGTCTCACATTAGTACTCCTCATACTCATTTAATAAAACTCATGTTAACGTACCATTAATTTACCTACGCACTGTCTTTCTGATTCTAAGTTTCTTCCATTGCTAATTCAAAATTTCTGTAGTTTTAACTTCTAATGATTACTTTTGTTTATGAATAACGCATAAAATACTGATCAAAATAATCTGAATTTGTTTTCGATCTAACCTTGGTTTTCTTTTATATTAACTTAAATTTTTTTAACTTTATCTTATTATTTTTTTATTTTATCTTGAAGAAAATGTGCAATGATTAACAATCTAGAGGAATAATTGTCCATAAATTAAACTGTTCTGATTGTGTAATCATGGTTTCATTGCGATTGTGATAAAAGAGTACACTTTTATTTACTCATCCGGTATTTTATAGAATTTACGTTTTTCGGAGCCAAAATATTCGAAACTCCACAGATCTCAATCCCTTATTCTTCTTTTTAGGCATAATAAAAGTAAACTTGTTGCTAATTTACCTGCTATAATGTTTTTTGTTTGAGATCATGCAGTATAGTGTATTGTGTCTCTTTCAAAACACAAAGTGCCGAGCAGTAATGTCTCTAAACAAGAGTAGTTCGGTCCAGGCCTCGAATCCCGGCGAACGAGCTGGCTACATGGGCGTTTTCGTGATTTTCCCGATGTGCAACGAGTATACGAGCTAGGTTTTCTTAGAAATTTGTCCACGAAAATATCCCTCCGCTTAGACAGACAGCCCTTGAGTGCTTTGTCGTAATTAAATTAATCAAAACCCAAAACCAATATGTAAAGAGTCTTCCTTTTAATGTATGTAGGCCAGAAAAATGTTTGGATTAAGTGCTATTTGTGAAGTCATTTCAAGATGACATTGGCAAGAGTTGAAATTTTTTGTTTACCTTCAATAACGTACAGTCTCATTCACGCTCTGAAAATTTAGCATAGAAAAGAACAAATTTACCTGTTAAAATGTTTTACTTCTTAACGAGAAAATTCTATTATAACCTGTGAATCAGCGAAGATTTACAAATGACCTTTACAAAAATATAATTCTTTTACTTTTTACCTGCATAATATTTGTTGAAATTAAAATAAAGTAAAGAAGAATTTAACATCTTGCATTTGCTTTGCAGAAAGTACATACTTGAGTTTTTTCCCTTGCCATTATAATAAATACATATCCTAGAAGAAAGACAATTCGGTTATCTAATTTATTATATTTGGATGGGATTTAAAATATTTTTATACTCTATATTTTAATGGCTAAATACTTTAGTACAGCTAATTCAATTTAGTTTTAAAATGGAGATTGAATCAAAAGAAAACAAATTATGTTTGCCATCTCTAGCGGAGTAACAGATAACAAGAAGTATTTGGAATTTATCATTTTTAAGTATATTTTAAGCCACATTCGTCTTAGAGACTTGCTTATTGCAGTACTTAAATTATAAGTTCAAATAAGTAATTCGCCTAATTAACTCATTCCCTTATTTGTGTACACTGATTTGCGCGATCTTTTGGAGTGAGATTAAGTCATGCAGAGAAAGGATAGGGAATGTAATTATTATATCCCCATCCTTTCAAATTAATCCCTATCCTTCCCTATTAATATCATGAATATAATTATTTAGTAACTTAAAATTACCACCATAGCATGAGGTCAAAAGAACAAATATAGAAACTGTTTAACCGATGAATATTCAATTTAAATAAGTGCTTTCGCATGAGAATCTAACAAAATTCTTTTCATAAATTTTGGGGGAAAATGAACGCTGCGTTTTGATCTAGGTAAGTTTGTATGATTCCGGTTTTTTTATTATAATAATATGTAATTTGTTCAAGTAAGCAATTCATTTAATTGCACATGTTTCATTTCACTCGAAACCTAAGTTTCGAATTTATTATGTTACATATATATGTTATGACCTGTTGAATTGTAAATAACGTATAAAATAATCAAAATAGAATTTATAAAATAATTTTAAAATAAATAAAAATACTTTTTGAATTTGCAAGCTTCTGACGAAAATGTACACTTATTCGTAATGCAGGAGGTCTCTTCAAGTGTAGTAAAACTAATGGTTATCCTGTATAACAAACACAAATAATACCTTCATTTTGGTTAAGAATTTAAAATAAACAAGCCTTTAAAGTTATATGCAGTAGGAGTTCTACTTTAAGCGTGTAATATTTGTAGCAATCAGCATGTTAAACTAAATGAAGATAATTGTTTCATGAATAATACGAAACTGTAATTGTAAAAGGACATTTTACATATAATTACAATGTTTGATGGTCTCTCATATGACATGCCTTAAATAATAAAAAAGAAATTCGTATAATTTCAAGAATTTTTTGCATTAACTATTACTTTAATAGTTAGATTCAATATCATTTTTCATACAACAATTAAGGGTAAATCGTGTTCATTAAATGCTGATTTTATTGAGACTTTTGTCTTTAATTTAAAAAAAAGCTATTTCCATAACATGTTTAAATGTTTTCATATTATAAACATTAGTATTAACTTCTTGTTAATTTTAATCAAATTATGATTAAAGGAAGAGCTGTTCATCAGTGTGTGATATAATACGCCATTAAAATGAAAATTTAATTAGAAATGAAAGCAAACGTTTAAACAAATCATTTTGCTTTGCGAAACCAAAAATAGAAGGCTTTATGGAAAAAGAGAAATAATAAAATCGGGTACATTTATTCCTTTCTAGCAAATAATAAATAAAAACTAATGTTTTTCCTTCTCAGTTCCTGGTCGATAAAGAAATCCCTTAAGATTAGTAAAGTTGAATGGAGGAATATTTGGTCGCTTTTTTGTACGTAAAAAAAAAAAAAGTCCGTTTCGCTAAAAAACGCTTACGTAAAGGCAGGTGTCTCAACATAAATAGACATCATTTATTTTAATAAAATCTATGAACTATCTTACTTGTGCACATAAATATTAAAATATCAAATAAATTTATTTTCGATCATCAAAAATACAGTCGTGCAAGTTGTTCGAAAGTAGTGGTTACAGGCTTTTTAAACGTACATGCTAATTTAATTGTGTACTTCCGAGTTGCTTAAATAAATGTAGAGAATTTTAAAAGAACGCATTCTGTGAGTAGACAGGTCCTGTAAGCATAATTCGTAAGCGCTCATCGAAATTGCAAATGAGGGAGGACCTTCTGGAACGGACCAGTGAACTCCCAGTGGGGTTTTCTGTTCTACCACGTGATCTTTGCAGCTCTTAAAGCAAGATGGCCAAAAACACCTCCTTTCAACAGTTTCCCTTGCAAAATAATTAAACTGTGAGTTTCTTGTCAAAATTTGTAATGCAAAGTTAGAAAAAATATAAGCAACTGTAAAGAATTCACTATGTAGGTGAAAGAATTTGAAAGGTATAGAAATTCACCTTGGACACTACGAAACAAATCCAAAATAAAATGCAAACGATAACCTTCAAAGATTCAGCCTCGTAACAACAAAAGGACTCCATTGGTCCGTACTCGAAGTCCCTCCCTCGATTGCGATATCGATGTACACTCAAGAATTATGCGTTCCATAATATAATACAGCATTTATCTGGTACTCGTAGAGCAAAATAACTAGCTTGTAAAATATTAATAATTTAATAAATGAAATGTATGAAATTTTATACCTTTGCGTGTAGAATTTCCAGAGATGATTACAGTATCAGTAATTTAAAGTGTCAACAATTTAACAATAAGCTTATTGATTAAAATTATGATTTAATGCCCATTTCAAATTGATGTTTAACATTTTTGGGCTTTGGAATATAACAAAGCTCGCTAGATCTATCTGTTTAAGGGGAGAGATGTCTCTGTGGATAACTTTCTAAGGTAAACTGGCTGTATTCATGTTGCATACGGGGAAAAACACGAAAACCAGCTTAGTCATGTTACAACAAACCTGTTAGCGAAAAACGTGTGGCTACGTTTGGCCACTTAAACATCATATCTGTCTTCAGAAGATTGTAATAATTCCAAAGGCTTAAATTTAATGTGACCTCGTCACAATGCAGTTAGCCCGTTTGCTGGGGTTCGAACTCGGATTGACTTCCGAGTATTCAGCAATCGTAACAACTCGACCAGTGGTTAGTTACAATTTTTGGCTGAAAGTTAAAGAGAAAATTAAAACAAATATTGATCATTTAAGCGATCTGTCATTCTGTCTCGAGGAAAATATAATCCAGTTGTTATAGCATAACATTTTTTCAAATTTATAATTGGTCTGTGAAACCAATAATTACGCTTATCATTAAGACTTTTCCCTGAAAAGGTTCGGAATACTTTACATACTTACTAAACATAATGAATATTCAACTACTTGGAATATCTTCTCTATGGAAATCGTATAAAAATCTGGATTTTGTATTTGCAGAATTTCTCATCAAATTAGTAAAATTATTTAAAAACCGTTCTACTTTATTTTAGGAGACACTGTAATTTAAAGTATCCGTCAGAATACTTTTAAAGCTTAAGGAAATAAAGTCTGTAACTATCGATTTCACTGAAAGTAATAAAACTATGCCTTTTTACAGGGTAAAATATCACATTCACAAAACCATTCAATTCTAAAAAAGCAGTGATAAAACCGCAATGCATTAATTTTTATTAACTTACTAATTATCTAGGTAAATTAATTCTCTGTCATTCTCAAAATATCAGCAGTATATTATAGTTTTACTTTTGGCTACGCTTCTGAAAATTAGTTATAAATTTCTAAAAGGAAAAAAAGCGAGAGCTGAGAATGATGCCAAGTCAGCGATATTTTCGCCATATTAGTCACCCTGTCCAAACTTACGAGGATTCTCATTTAATATCCTAAATGTTTTAAAAGAAACATCAGTTTTGTAGTGAAGTGAAATATAGCTTAGTGACAGAAAAATCGGCTCCTGTAAGACCCAGTAATTTTTGTTTTCCTTTTTCGAGTATCCTTTCATCCTTTTCCGCATTTTTTTGCCTGAATGAGAAAGTTTTGGAGAAGGAAGTTTTTGTCATCACTGAGAGATAATTTTTAAATTGAGAAATGGCCGTTAATAATTTAGAAATGACATATTAAATAAAGGAATCTAGTTTCGCAAAAAATACGTCTTTAAATTATTATTCTTGGAGAACATACAAGATTAGCTTGTGTTAAATCTTATTTCAAACATAATAAATAATGTCTTAATTAAATTGATGTCTGAAGAATTTCTTTGAATTAAAATGAAAAGTTGTAAAAATTGATGCATAGGGTAAATCTTTCTAGAGCTAACGCAAGTAGAAATTAATAAATGGATAATTTCTATGACTGATTAAACTTCTCATTTATTGGTAATAAATTTACTTACGAAAAAAAAACTTAATCTTTTGTAACATTTGCAAGTTGTGGTGTTTTAGCCAATTAGAAATTCGAGGCAGCCCAGGAAGCAACTCGCAGAGACCGTTATCCAATCAGAGCTGCGCAAGTCCAAGAGCCAGTGGATCAAATGGCTGTTCGCCTAGATGTGAATCCCTTACAACGGAATATTGGTGACAAGAAACCGACCGTAAAATGCTGGAAATTCGGTGCTGAAGAGCACATACGAAGAAACTGCAGAACACCCCAGAGCACGGATGTTAAAACCGGGCTTATCAAGAAGGAGTGAAACTAATTAGTGGCCATCTCGCGGGGCGGTGGTTGCCACATAATGAAAAGCTCCAGTTTAAAGCTCTTCAGATTTCTGTAGTGAGTGGCGGCAGTAATGGACTTTTCATCATAGGACATATCAATGGAGTTACTTGCAATATGACCATTGATACGGGTGCCAGTGTTACCATCATACGAAAAGATGTGGCTCAACAACTGAAAGGCAAACTCATCTGGACGCCACCATGCCTTACCCTCCATAATGTGTCCGTATCGAAGGTCAGTATCGAAGGAAAAGTAAGCGTTAACATTAAGCTTGGAAGTGTCGCTTACTGTCACATGGCATATATAGCAGATATTACAGATCCTTGCATACATGGATTGGACTTTCTAAGGAAATACAATTTTTCTTTAGACTTTGAAAATAACGAACTGCATTCTGCCTCTGAGCACATAACCTTATTTGGAATTAATGATGAAGAATTTAATTCAGTCCACAAAACCATAGCACAAAACAATATTACAATACCGGAAAGAACAGAATTTTTACTTTCTGGATCCATAGCCGAAAATAGAAATTTCCGCTACGGCATCATAGAACATCCCAATAACTGTAACAGCCCGAAAGGAGTAATAGTAGCCTCAGCACTTGTCGACCTACAGAGAACCGTTATCCCTGTGAGAGTTGCCAATGCAAGGAACACTTTTAAAGGACATGCAAAAAAGCAATGTCATCGAGCCTTCAGCAAGTCCTTGGGCATCTCCCATAGAAAAGAAGAAAGACGGTTCAACCAGATTTTGCGTCGACTATCGCCGGTTGAAGGAGGTTACGAAGAAAGACAAGTACCCTCTTTCTGTAACTGACGATATTCTGGAGACTCTTTCTGAAAGCAACTGGTAGATCCAAAGAGTGGATATTGGCAAGTAGCGATCCATTCTGATGACCGAGAAAAGACGGCATTTACTACCGGATAAGGACTTTGGCAGTTCAAGGTGATGACATTTGGACTATATCATGCACCGGCAACAATCGAACGCCTCATGGAAACTGGTTTGAAAGGTCTTTCCTACGAATCCTGTCTTATATACCTGGGTGATATCATTATCGTCGGGAAGAACTTCGAAGAACATCTATAAAATCTTAGAAAGGTGCATCAGAAACTGAAAGAAGCCAATCTAAAGCTGAGTCCTGCTACATACAAATTATTCATACAGGAATTGACTTACCTCGGACATTTCATTTCTGCTGAAGGTGTGCGCACGTCTCCTGAAAAATTGCCAGCAGTTAAAGACTAGAGACGTTCCGAAAACTTCCAGCAGCTGAGAAGCTTTCTAGGGTTTTGCACCTACTATAAAAGATTCGTGAAGGATTTTTCTTCCATCGCAAGATCCCTTTACAAGCTCACACAGAGCAGGCAAAAGTTCTTATCGACAAAAGAATGTGAAGATGCATTTAAGAAACTGAAGAAAGCTTTAACATCTGCTCCAATACTGACGTATCCTCAGCTCGATAGACCATTTATTCTTGTTATGTGCTAAAATCGCGGCACCAAATGTTGTGGTACCAAATGTTAAATACTAACTGTTACAATAATTAGCCTACAATAATATCAAAAACCAAATTCTAGTTGCGTTGTGTTTACTAACCCGAACAACCCCTAAGACCAAGCAGGAGTACTGGTGTTAAAAACATTCACACAAGTCATCAAAAGAAAAACTCTGAATCAAATATATATATATATAACCAAGGATATTTATTGCAGCATTAAAGGAAGACACTCAATCTTTCAACTTAAATTTCTAGATCTATGGTGTGTTCAGGTGACAACTATTTAAAATAATGCATTTAGAATTATAATATATATATTGTTAATTTCAAATATGCACCGAGATGAATTAATCAAAAATTTACACCGTAAAAATTAATATTAAATTTTCATATGCAGTTATCAAACTCTGCTGGCCAGCATAAAAATACACAGGAATTTAATGAATCACCGAGCATGGTGTCTTTACCAATATTGATAGAGATTACTTAGTTCAAGAAATTTCTTAATTTACTCAGGTAAAAATTACATACATAAATTTAGCAAATCCCTTAGGCAGTTAGAAAATATTACATATTCAAGTAGACCCGTTGGAGAAAAATGATTACATTTATTCCTACATTCAATTACACAATTAAAGGTAAAGTAGAATTTAAATTTTTAATCGTTCCTTAATTAGCAAAAGTTAAAGTTAATTCTCAACCAAAAATAGTAACAACTTAAAGTAAAAAGGTAAAATTTAGATAAGTTAACAAATTTAATATCCTGTCTTAATTCATTATATATAAATTTTAATTACATTCCAAGTTAAAGTTAAAAGTCCTAAATAGATTAATAGTGCAGCAGTTGCTTAAATACACAGCCTGGATTTAAGATCCAGCAGAAAAACCTTGACTAAAAGTTAAATAGAATTTAATTGGAAATTAAACACACATATAATTACTCCTTACATTAATAATTCATCACTGGAAAATTTACTTCAAATAATCAAATCTCTTAAAAAAATTTTAAATTACCATATTACTTAGGAAACATGTTCACGGAATTTAGGTAGCAAGCTGTACTAAATTTCAGGTGAAATTAACAATCAAAAGGTTGAACTCACTTGAAGGGAAGCATTGAAAATTTAATTAAGCATTAACTCATCTTATAGATTTTTTTTTCCGGATGTCCCATTCATAACAGGTGTTGAACAAGGCTCTGCCGAACCAGTCCTTCGCAGATGTTGAACGAGGGAGTCCGGCAAGAAATCTGGACACCTGGATCAGACACTATGAAGATGGTAAAGTGCATTCGTGCAGCAAAACAAGAGCTCCTAAGGGTTCCTCCCTTTTCCGTCTATTCTCATTCATGCGAGTTGATGGTAGTACTCGAGTTGATGGTAGTAATTCGATGAGGAAAAAAACAACATTCTCGACTCCAACACGGGGATGGTAAAGTGCGGAGGAGTAAACTTCAAGTGATTTTTTTTTTTTTTTAGATGTTCATCTTTATCTTATTTCCCATCTCCGGCTCTTCCAGAGGAAGAAAAAAATAACGTGCTTCTAACGCTGCGAATCCAAGGCAAAAAGGGCTGAGCATGGCCTTGCATGACGATTTCAATCGTCCAGGCTCCAGAATTTTCGAAAATCACCAAATTTGGTGAATTAGTATGCAAATCTCGCCAAACACAAAACAGTGCTGCGAAAACTTAGTTTTTCCTTCTTCACACCAAAAAAAGTTCCACCCTCGCCACCCCCTTCGCCAACAAGGAGGGGTGAGGGAAAGAATGCGACAAACCTATCACTCCCCTGCCACGCAACCGGACGCAGTACATGACCTTGACGAGAAAAGTGCTCAAAACGGCGCTTATAGCAGAATAAATTTCTAGACACGAAATTCAACAATTTTAGCAATTAAATGGGCATAATTCTCCAACGGGGCGACGTACAGTCATGAAAGTAGGTTCATAAGAAGGGTAAATTTTTTCTCTTTAAGAGGTATAAATTTCAACCATGTGAATAAAAAGGAAGTATTTTTAAATTTCAAATATTACGCAGAAACAACCGATTTCCCATTGTCTCCTTCTCCCGAAGGCTAATACTGTCGAACGCGTAACGTAAGAACGAGAACTCTGTTTAACTCGTATAAAAATAATTGATTCAATAACATAAGCAATACAATTCGTGAAGAAAAATTTAGAATAAGCATAAATTAATGCATATAATTTACTCACTCAATAATTAATTAACAAATAACTGCAATTAACTACACATTAATCCATAATTCTAAACTAACCAAAAATCACTACATAACATCCTCGATATGAACGAGAGTAATGAAAGTGTCGGCGCTGTTTTGACCCAAGAAATAGAGGGCCAAGAAAGTGTAGTGGCTTACTGGAGCAAGTGTCTGTCTAAACCGGAGAGGAATTATTGTGTCACCAGGAAAGAGCTCCGTACGGATCATGCATCATTGGCCTGGCTTTTAAATTTCAAGAATCCTGAGGGTCAGATAGCCAGGTGGATACAGAGACTCCAGGAATATGACATCACTATCCGTCATCGCCAGGGTTGATCGCACGGAAACGCTGACGATTTGTGTGACGAGCGAGAACGTGACGAGCAAATTGCCGATATTGTTCCCCGTTCGAAGCTAAATACCAGCTGTTATTAGTCTGGTCGTACGACAAATTAGAGCATCAACATCGGCTGATCCAGACCTACGGAGTGACAAAGAAGTCAGGAAACGCCAGCTGGAAGACTGTGACATTAAATCCATAATTGATATAATGGAGAACTCAAACAGAAAACCTACCTGGTAGGACATTTTGAGCTATAGTTTCACGACGAAACAATATTGGGCTCTCTGGGACTCACTCCATATTCGAAATGGTGTCTTATACCGGAAATTCGAATCGGATGACGGAAAGACATTCCAAAGGCAGCCGCTACTGCCAAGATCCCGGATCCCGGACGTCCTTAACGAACTACATAGCAGCCCTGCAGGAGGTCACTTCGGAATAATGAAGACCTTGCAGAGAGTTCGGGAGCGTTTCTACTGGAATAATGCAAAGTATGACGTGCAAAAGTGGTGCCGATCTTGCGATGCCTGTGCAAGTCGGAAAGGACCGAAGAAACGCAGCCAGGGGAAGCTGCAACGTTAAAATGTAGGAGCACCTTTTGAACGTATCGCCTTTGACATCTTGGGACATATGCCACGAGCTGCTGATGGCAACAAATACATCCTCGTTGTCATTGACTACTTCACCAAATGGCCTGAAGCGTATCCTATTCCTGATCAAGAGACTGCCACAGTAGCAGGAATAATGATACAGCACTGTAGTTCCAGGTTCGGAGGGCCTCTTCAGTTACATTCACATTAGGGATGGAATTTTACGTCGGCAAGAATTAAAGAACTCTCAAAGCTACTCAGAACCATCCTCAATAACCTCTCATTAGTGGTTTCCAGAAACTAGCAGGATGATGATAAGAGGTTACCACTGTTTTTACTGGCTTACAGTAGTGCTGTCCACGAGACTACCGGTTATTCACCATCTCAGATGTGTTATGGTATTTTTAACTTTTAACCTCTTTGATTCATTACACATGAGAGTCATGAATGAGTAAACCAACTTTAAATCATATCAATACAAAAATACTGCAAAGGGAGAAATTGTGTGACAAACCTTGAAACAACATATCAGTAAGTTAAATCAGTATCAACAAATATAGTTGTAAATACCATAACGATAATATAACAAGAGAAAATATACTTAAAAAAGGGCTTTGTGTTCTGAATGAGCTATAACTCGCTCACGTTTTAATTTAATTTATTGGGTCCAGTGTTCTAAATTATGAGTGAAACAAACAAGATTTGGTAACTTTAAGTTCCGCATTTATTAAGAATTAAATAAGACATTTCTACAAGATATTTTGTTATGGGAGTTTAACAGACGTAGTCATCTACAGTGACTAAGCATGAAACAAAGATATACTTGACAATAAAAAAACGTATCAGACAAAGATGCAGGGTAACGCCCGAAAGGCTGAAAACTTTGGTTACATGTTCAGGTGGTGGCATGTCGGTCCTAGATAACATAAAAACAATGTACATACCTCTACAACATTCATATGGTTAATACTTTAGGAGGTGGGTACACCAGTTAGATTAATTTTCAATAAACGACATTTCGTCTTGAAGGGAACACTTTTTCCCCAGCAGCGGTGGAAAATCTGTAAAACGGAATAAAACGGAATTAGAATTCTGAAATGCATGAACGAAATTGTCGCCATGGCTTCACGCCGACAGTTTTGCGGGTCACGTCCCTCCAGTTTTGCCTTCGTCAGACAAAAGCTCGGTCTCAGCTACTGCTTCATGTCCGGCGAAAACTTCAAAAAAAATTTTCCTCTCGAAGACCGCTGCAGGCTCTTTTTCTTCTTCTCGCCAGGCCCTGGCTTGGCGATGATTGGAGATCCAAAAGCCGCCAGTTGAACGGCAACCCTAGGAGGAGAATCCAAGCAGTAAGTTGAAGGCATGAGGTGGTAAGCCGGATGTTGGCGGATAATCCCTATTTTTGCAAGTGTTACAATCGATCCACAAGAGTCACTGAAATAACATTCCAACAGCTACCCTCATTCAGGGTTTCATTTTAGCATGGTGGAAGCCTAACAAAATCCGAATCACCCAGAGCCAAAAACCCGGCGTGGCGTAGCTGCATAGAAAAAAAACTTTTGAAGCAGGGTGCAGATTTGCACTTGGTGAAGAAAATTTTCCAGACCACTGTCTGGGAGAGATAAGCATTCTGAGAATTTTTCTCCAGGGAAATGACGAAAACAACCCCATAAATTCTGATTCCCAACACAAAGTAAAAATTTTGTGAAAATGAATTAAAAACTTGTTTTTACTAATCACTAAATTGAACATCAAAGAAAGTTTCTACAATTGAAATATAATAATGACATAGAAAAAATTTATGTTTCTACAACGCCATAAACAACTTTAACACCAGAGTCAGAAAATATGGATTCAAACTTTACCAGAAAGAGGGGTACGTTAACAAAACTTATTAAAATTTATACACCAACTTGTGTAAAACAAAGAACTTTAAAATTCAAAGTGAAAATGACCTTAAGAGTCAACCTAACCAGAAATTAAACATTAAACAAAACAAGTTAAGATTAAGCGTTAACCAAACATTACAAAAAGCAAGTTAAGATTAAGTATTAAAGAACAAAATTAAATGGTTAACCAAACAACCTTAAGGATAAACGAAAAAAAAATAACACAAGTAACTTAAATTCAGATTTAACGAAATCTGCGAAAATTAAATTGACAACAATTACTTTTCAGCAAGGCAAACTTTAAGATCAACTAAATAAAATCAAATTAATAACTTCTAAGTCTGATAACAGAGCTATGATAATCATTACAATTAAGACAGTATATTTCAGTTACTGATACTGAATTAAGATAAGTATTATTACATAACAATCATTACATAACAGATGCTCTTTGGTCGTGACTTTCGTCTGCCATGTGATCGTTTGTTTGGTCGCTCTCCAGATGCGCCTTCATCGCCTGGGAATACATTCAAGATCTCCAGGCCCGGTTTGAAGTGATGCACAACTTTGCACGAGAGCGAGTCAACTTGGCGACGGAGAAGATGAAGAACCGCTACGACACGAGAGCTACTGGACATCGTTCCGACTTCACTCAAAGAACTCTGTCCGAAACCTTGAGATGGTTCGTACACAGTCCTAAACAGACTGAACGACGTCGTTTTTCGGATCCGTGAGCAATCGAACTCTAAACCTAAAGTCGTTCTTACGACAGGTTAGCTCCTTACTATGGCCATAGTACGTAGTTTATATAAGTGTAAATAGTAATGTAAATAAATAAGACCATATTCCTTTTTGTATTTGATTTGTATTTAGTATTTGTGTTAGTATCTGATTTTTGTGCTTAGTATTTGATAGTATTTGAGTTGTATTTAGTATCTGAAAGTATTTGATTTGTATTTAGTATATGATAGTATTTGATTTTTATTTAGCGTTTGATAGTATTTGATTTGCTGAAAGTTACTTATTGCAATTATTGATTATTTTGTTATTGTAATGTAATGTGTATTATTGCATTGATGCTTTATTTGTAAGTTTGGCTTCCTGTCCCGGGATTCCAAAGGACTGCCCATGACGTGCTGTTCTTAGAAAGGGGGCAGTATTACGGATTTCGTATTTATTTAGAAGTGTAATTGAAATTGTTTTATTTTATCGCGCAACGCAGACGATTTTTGAAGAGAAAGCTACGTGGGAAAAGTACAAAAGAAGAGCGCGAGCATTTAATATGTAATAAATATATATCTCGTAATGGCTGTTGCCATCGAGAAACATCGAGAAAATAGGTTTTACCAGAATATTCTAGTGAATAATTAAAAAGTTTATAAAAGCCAAATTAAAACACCTCAGCTCAGTTGTAGTTGTTTTAAGTGAGCTGTTTGTTTACTCAATGCTGTTACTGATTGTAGCGAATTCGCTGTGAGATAGAATTAGTTTTTCGGTTTTGAATTGAGTTCTGTTTAACATTTGAAATATTGAGATATTGTACGAATATCTCTGAGGAAATATTACAGCATTTTGTATTATTTACTGTGAAAATAATAAATTTCAATATCTTTTTAACGACTTGTGCATTCAATCCATTACAAACCCGTACGCAAGCAACAATATTCTTGCACAAGAAGATCATTCCCCGAAATATTCTCTGTTTTACATAATTAAAACAATTTCAAACAAAAATTACGAAAAGTATTAAACAATTCAAATAAATGAAATATAACAAGTGATATAAAAATAATAGGAAATAATAAAAAAAACCTAAATCTTCTTATTTTACTAGAATAAAACGTAACATCTTTATGACAATGAAAGAGTCTTTCATATTAACAAATATAATATATGAAGATGGCAACAAATGAATTAAATTTAAGTAACATATTTGTTAAATTTGAGTGGGTAGAAAAATGGCTGTGTAGTTCGACCCTCGTGGAATTGGAACGCAATAAGGTTTTGCTGTTGGAGAAGTGTAGATGTTAAAAAGTAGCTTGGTAGAGGCTATTTTAGGAAGGCAGGAGAATTAGAGAGTGTTCGGGCTATCGTAAATGTTGCTGAAAAACGTCTTGCTAAATTAGTTATTAATTAAGCTGAATTGGCTTCAAACAGTAACGAACAAATGAAATTAATTTATTTCTAGCTAAAAGTCTGGAAACTGAAAAAAAAAAAAGACACAGAAATGCAGAAAATCTTCACTTGGTTCGGGCTTCAAATAAGTCTTAGAAAAGGAAATTAGCCCATTTAGTTTATAAAAGTTAAGAAGCCAGAATAGAAACCACTATATAATATACTGGTTTCTACTCAGGCTTTCATTTAAATTAGTTATAGAAATTTATAAATCTTTTAACTGATAGTCATCGAACATTATCCGCTAAGAAGGTTTAGAGTAATATTATTACATCTCTACTGGTAAAAAAACTATAAATAAGTTTTTATACCTCTTTGATTTACTTTGTGGGGTTTTACTTATTTAATTCCAATGTTCAGTCTTAGAACCCCACGAACACTAATAAGCAAATAATCGCTTTAAGTGTGAGAATAAACACGTAAGACTTAAGAAGGGTTAACTACCCTTTATTTCTCAGAATAAATACAATCAAGTCCTACTCGGTGTGCAAACAAAGCCTCTACTTGGGCTTGAAGTTAAATAAATATGAATTCACACTAAACTAAGCTTAACTAAAGCTATCTGAAAGATATACCGAAGTTATCAGGTTTTCAAGTAGTTGGCCCCTAAATATTAATTAAATCGGCGAAGCCGAGCAAGGGCTAGCGGATGAAACGTATGGCCGAGCGTAGTATCCTAAGAGAGAACGTAGCCTAAAGGCAAACACGCGCTAGTCAGGAAAATCAGACTCTCTCTCCAGAAGCCGGCGAAACATCGACTTAAATAGTACTCTTACTCACTTGCATTCACTGCGTTTCTGAAATTACATTCTGGTATGAAATTGTAAGCTGAAATTAGAACCGATAGAAAAGTTACATAACTTAAAATAACTGTTAATAAAATCAGGATAAACTTTACAACTTGATAAACATAAGTTATGCAGTTTTGGAAAACCTCACTCATAACTGAATTTTTCGAGTTTTGGAATAAATCGGAAGTGGATGAAACATGGAAAATGAAAATATTAGGCTGTAAAATCTTGCACAGCGCTGTTTAAAGAGAGCTGCATATTTGCCCATGTGAAGATTAACCTTTTTTGTTTATGTGTCAAACAGCCCTTTTTTCTTTTAAAATGCAAATTAAATCAGCATGAAACAATAGTCTAAATTAATTTTCTCTTAATACAACTTTGTGGAAGATTAAGCAATGAAAATTTATATAAAACATTTATTTAGAAAGAAAATTGAACACGTGTATATTGCAAAGCATGTGTATTGAAGCGATGTGCATTGTTATGATGTTTGCTGAATTAATAAAATATGAAGCATTTTCTTTAGGAACTGAACATAACGCCTTTAAAAAGAGACATTTGACGACCTCCATCACAATCATCAAAATATGAAAGTAGTTTATTTTAAGTTGCTGGATATTCTGATCAGCTTTCATTCTTTAATTTTACTTATATACTCGATATTTTAGTAGCTTTGCATGAATTGTGATACATGTAGCATAAATCGAGAATACGTTTCTAAATAAGATGTCGTCTGCTATTCAGATATCTATAGATTTATCATCAGGAAGAATTATTCTTTCAAACTGGTGATGTTTATAAAATGAAAAATATCGAGTTAATATTTCAGTAAAAAGAGTTTACCAAAACATTAACTCGATATTTGTATTTATTACATAACTGCATTTATTACGTAAAGAGTTTTCTTTTATGTTTATGATCTACTTCCGAATACTGGCACTGGATGGCCACGTTCCGTTTTAACAAAGTCGAGTTTTAATAAATTCATAATTGTGTTTTAATCAGAGATGCATAGAGATACTAAAAGACGAATTTAGAATTATCACATGTGATGGAAAATAGAATAACATATCGGGCCTGTGAATCGTTTTAAAATTACTTCATAGCAACTGGTCTAGTGATCAAATTGTTAAGCGTAACAAGCTGATCAGCATTTATCAAGAAATGCTCCCTTTCTCAGCAACACTTTGAAAAGCGGACGAATCGGGAAAGATTCCGCCTTCCGTCAATAGATAGGAGGTGATGAAGGGGATGGGAGGTAGCAGCGAGTGAATCGGAAAAGATTTAGTCAGTAAGGGTTCCCGATGAGGCGGTTGAGGGACAGTAGCGGATGAAATGGCACGTGTTAACTACAGGATGAAACGGGAAAGGACGAATCAGGAAATCCTCTACTAATTGTGCGCAGAGGCGTATATATGGAGCAGGGCATCTCACAAAGGCTTTAAAACACTGATTAATTTTGAAATATAATACGCATATTTTCTCTTTTAAGATAAGAGTCCTCCAAATAATCAGCTGACGCGATTGTTGCATTTTGTGAATTTGATACTGACTGTGAGGTAAAATATCATTTATTACGATGAATAAATTTATAACTGAACTTAAAAGGTCCTACAATTCGAGAAAATGGAGACTTTTTATGGATTTATCTCAAACAAATTTAAAAGAAATTTTACTTTATAATGTGAATGAATTCATTTCAGTGTCTTAAATTATCCTGTGGGTATAAAACAAATTAATGACTCAAATGAGCATTGTAGCCAAGTATGATTCTAGAAACTATAAAATTGTGAATTCATTTCAGTTTCTTAAATTATCCTGCGGATATAAAAGAAATTACTGACTCAACTGAGCCTTGTTGCCAAGTATGATTCTGGAAACTATAATGTTGTCGCAGTTTTATTAGTCCAAAGGGATTTAGTCCCGAAGGACTATTACTTTCGTTTTGCGATTTTGCGTCGATTCCCTCTGAATGCCCGTTTCGCTTTTCAAATTGTTGCCAATAAATGTTATCGCTCTGCATTAAATTTTAAAAAATGAAAAATCTGCATAAATGTATGCATGTTTCTCGCATTGTGATAAAACCTAGAGCCATCGAATTTTGAATGACGTAATCCTACTGCGAATATGGGCATCTGGAAGCCCTAATTTTGAATTTGAAATTTGCTTTATTATCGATTTTATGTTTTGTAACATTTCAACGAATTTCTGATTAACAAACTAAATGATTTCAAAGCGAGCAATGGCAACACTGTACGGAAAAAAAAACATTTTTATCTCCAGCGCACGAGACTTACAAAAATTCTAAAGATATGTTCATTTTAAAATGATTTTGCGATATTGATTTTGAACTGAATTTTATGGTTTGAGTACGTAGTACATGATAATTAATAAAGAAAGGTAGCACACGAAACGTTAAAAAAACGCGCCTTTGGACGTAATTTAAAATCTGAAATCCTTCAGATTTTTTAGTTTTTTTATTATTTTCTATTGCAAATTAATTCAATTTTTATAACTTATGTTACAAATATGAAACGCGCTCGAGCAGTACTACAAAATTCATACAACATAACAACGGAAATTGTCACTGTAACTCAAAGGCTTTCAAACGCGTGGTCACAGCAGAACAGAGTTCAGGAAGCTGTAAATGGCAACAGTAAGAGAAATTTTAAAAAGAAAACGATTTTTAGAAAAACAGTAACTGACAGAATGTATAAAGATTTATAACGATTTAAAAGATGTTGCAGAGGACATACAATGAAGGTTTGCAGGAGTTCTGTGGATGTTTTATTTCCGGCTTTAGGCTTTTTCATGACCAGTCATCTAAAAGCCTAAAGTCAGATATATCGATATGGTTTCTTTCTTTTTATAATGTTAATAATAAAATGTGAATGCATGTTAGAAATTCTTAAGTTTTCTATTATAATACCATCACACATACTAACATAATTTAAGAAGCTAACAACGCTCAGATTTATGACACTCTGGTTATATCACTTGAAGTTTTGCTGATCTGAAGAATGTAGCATTGTTGATAGGACGGCAAATAAGCTATATTAAATAATGTTTTGAGCGAATGGAATTACGGAGTAAGGATCACACTTTGCATCATAATATAAATTGCCTTTTACAAGAAAATAGTATATCCGGTAAGATAACTGTAGCTCTTGAAGCCTTAGTAGAGAAGAGATTTACGTCTGCTCTCTAAGTCTGATCTGCCGCCCAACCGGTATAGTGGTTAGCGTCGTTGACTGCCGTACCGAAGGGCCTGGGTTCGAATCCCGGAGAAGGCATGCATGTTTGTAAATGTATAGTGTCAGTGCGGCATGACGGCACTCTAAATATGCGGCGTCCTCTCGTGTGGTTTGGTGGAAGGAGAGAGGGTTGGGAGATCCTGGGACTGGTCCCTCCTCGGGGTGCTCTCCATCAAAATTGGGGGCGAAACTGAGCCAAATCTCACTGCCACCTCTTAGCTGCTGAAGGCTGTTGCCAACGACAGGCGTAAATTTACGCTCCTTGCCACGAGGAATTTCGTGGGCTTGAGCTGACTGCGTCAGACAAGTGAGCATAAGTAACAACAACAACAAGTCTAATCTTCATATACTGCATTTTTAAACTGTTTGTAAAGTTACATATAAAACGAATGTGGAACCTAAGAGAAATTTTCTGGAACATAGTAAAATCAATTTCTTTCATACAATTAAAAGTTTATTGCCATTACTGAAAAATAAATGATGTATTTGAATTGAACTTTGTGAAATACTTTAAGATAACCAAAAAAATACTGCAGGGCGAAAAAATTACTTCTCAAATGACGAGCCGTGTTTTTTGATTAGAAGAATAGTATCTTATAGCGAAAATTACATTTAAATATGATTACATCATTCTTACTGAAGACTACAGCATTGCTGATGTGATTCTTACTATTCTTACTATGGTGTTATTATTGATTCATATACAAAACTTCTAAGCGAAGGAAAAGAAATGGGGCCCTATGAGGATAATCTGAAGATAAAGACATTTATGGTTACATATTTTGTATTTTCAAAAAGGTGAAAGTGTTTCAAAAAAATTTGCTGCAGCAATAATAATAATAAGCAGTTTTAATGAGAAGTTCCTACGCTATTATAAGCAGTGTCTACGCTTTACGTGTTTAAATCATTAATCTCAAATAAATTCAAAGTTAGACATTGCTTTAGCAATTTCAGTAATCAGAATGTTTCGATTTGTATGCTTGAATAGGACAAAGCAAAACAGGATTATTTGCCTAAGAGGAGGGGTGTCTTCTTGGAGGATTTTCTAATTGAAGCTATCTCATACATATATGCTTTAAACACATAGAAATGCAAGAAAACACCTCAAAAGCCAGCTCGTTCTGCTTTTAGCCACGTGATGCGACGACAATTGTGACTCTCGCGAAAAACGTTTATTCATGTTAAGTGTCGAGATTTCTTTATTCTGAATTTTTATGACAAGAAAATATGTTTATTATAGTATATGCACGTTCTGGTAGCATTTCTTGGAGGAAACAACTTTCAGACTGCACAAAAACAGTCTTTAGAACATGTCGTACATAAAATGCAAATGGGTTTGGTTTTCGAAACTGAAGTCTTGCGATTTATTGTTAAACATCGGAGGAAGAAGAGCAAATCATTAAGCAAGTATTGGTCATTTGTAATCGCACCATTTCTTGGAGAGAATAAATTAAGCTTTGCTGTTCCTATTGGAAATCTGGCATGTTAACCTGCATGTTTCTCAAGTTTCGTGTTTCAGCTTGTTTTGATATGAAATTCAAAAAGGCTTTATAGCATATTGACAAATATATGATATAATTCTCCGCTGACCTATTCCTGAAGAGTATCAAAATGTATATTTAAATTCGAAATATTCGGAACGTATTTCATGCGCTTTCGTGACATATAGATATGATATGACGAGATTATTGGGAAATAGTGCATTAAATATTATTAGCAAACATTTACTGCAATACTCGTATAAAATACTTTAGGAATAGTTTCGGATACCTTTGTTTGTGAGAAAACTGTGCAATATCTGCTTGCGCACTTAGAGGAATAATCCTTCTCAGCTAAGACAGCAAACCATTTATAAACAAAGATTAGAGAATTTCCTTAATTCGCTTTTCGCTTTGGATTTCAAGTAACTATGTAAATCCATATACAACAGTTCCTCTAGAGCTTAAGCCAAGCTTTTAGTTATTAAGCCAGTAGACGTGGCTTATAAATGCATTTTCAGCTTAATTCAATATGTATAATGAGCTTAAAACTGTTGCAAAATTATTTAAAATCCATTCGGGAGATCTGAAGAGGATTTAAACGAGGAAAGGGAATGAATAAATTTTCATGGAATTAATATACGTTAATGATGGGTGAGAAATAATTATTCTGTCAATAAAGCTTAAATTAATGGTTTTAATTCCCACTGAAATATCTTAAATATTTCCACATGAAATTTTAGATAATTGTGTCGTGTAAAGTCTGATATAGCTTTGAATAAATCATAGTAACTAATTGTGCAATGCATAAGTTCATGGTACTTGTGATTAACAATTGTAATCACATTGTTAAAGTTAATATATTCTATTTCTCATGAAGCATGTTATGCCAGTTTTGTATAGATGTTTTTTTTTAATAATAGTGTTTCAGATAATAATACTTTATAGTATATTTTGAGCTCTGTAATTTTATAGAACATTCTAAATAAGTTTAACAAAAAGCGGTCAAAATAATTTTTCTTCTTTACATAAAATTCCTCACTGATTATTCGTGAAAATTTATTTTTATGCTATCTTTGGTTCTTTATTAATTAGATTAAATATGTTTTGCAAAAATAATTTTGAATAAAGATTTCAACTGTATGCCGCAAAACATCAGAAACCTCTCAGCATCTTATTTATTTCTTTTAAATTCTACTGAAAATTTATATGCGCTTGTAAGTAATGTTTGAGTTTAGAATTATATTGAAACTAAGTAAAATAGAATATACGTTTAGAACGGATGACCTAATCTGAAGCGACTTATTATAGAAGAAGAGCTAAGAAATAATAGAAGCAAACCTATTTTCCATGCTTTCTTGTGAGATCCCGACGGTACTCAGGATGTCTCACACTCTAGTCAAATTAATAATTTATTCATATTTTAGTCAAATAAATGTTTTCTACATGCTATGAGGATGCAAATCTTTTCTAAAAATTTTAGTGTAATGTCGATATAATCGCATCCATATGACTTGTTCACTTATATGTTTGCAACAAGTAAAACTATCAGCCCATTGAGTGCTTCTGGTATTTGTTGTAATGCGGTATCCGCTGATACGCCATTAAAAGTACCACGCGAAATTCTGATTTTTACGAGCATCCGGCAAATCTAGTATCTGCTCTGGATTCTTCAAAAAAAAAAAATAAGACTTTTATTTGTTTCATTTTATTTTATTGCAAATGCTCTCTCTCTCTCTTCCTTTTTCGTTTAGGGAGGGTTAAGATAGCTTCTTTTTCCATTTTGAAGTCAACTTTAAACTCCAGATGCGTTCCCATGCCAGCAATGGAACGGATATGGAGATCTCTAAAAAGGAGGAAAAAAGCACTAGCTCTTCTTCAATTGCATTCTTACTTATGAGATTTTTTTGGAGATAGTAACAAGTTAGAGAATAGCAGTCTGTCTGATGCCACTTTTAACGCGAATGACAAGCAGTACCTGACAGAAATTAAATAAATAACGATAATTATAAAAACATCATCAAAATAATCCAATACATTATTCATGGCACATCAGCAGTTACCAGATTATTAACAAATACTCTTTTTCTTACAGTTTTCGAATCAACTCATTATTCTTTTGGAATAAGAATGCACGAGGAATTATAGCAGTATGCAAACTACAGCAGTTTGATAAAAAGTGATGCATTATTGTACCGTTAACGCTACAAATCTTGTAGGAATAAATGTGGGAGAGGAGGATGTATTTAGGTTTGTTTTGTCTTGTTTTAAATATTGGCCTTTCGATAGTGAATAATTACGCAAATGTTTCTGCAATAATCTACTTGTGAATTTTGAAGCGATAAAAATTAAAACATATAAATATTCGTTATTTCAGATGTACGCAGACAGAATCCTTCCTTAATTAACAGAATTCTGAAAATATATAGCTATTGGATTCAAAGCAATCTTCTTTTAGCGTATTTCAAGAGTTTTGAGATTATTACCTGCAGTAGCTGGAATTTGAGACATATTATTAAATTACATATATTATTATTTGAGACATATTATTATTGTTATATATGTAGATATATTATATTTTCTTTTAAATGAAAAAAATATCCAAAATACTTACAGGATTCCTTAGAAAATTCTATAAATGAAGAATATCTTCTTCTTGGATGAATTTTTACATGAATTTTACAATTACTTCAAACTTTAAAATGTCAAGTTGAGACCATTCGTATAATTATAAAAACGCTGCCTGTGAAATATTTTGAAACGAAAAATAAGGATGTCATGCTATTTTTGGGAAACAAAATTAAATAAGCTGGCAGCAGATTATGAAATAATTCAGATTTCTTTGAAAACATCAAAGACGTTTATTGATTTGTCCAAGATCAAATTGCAGTATAAAGCCCTTGAAATAAAAACGCATTGAACACATAGGTTTGTTTTGGACTGGTTTAGTTGATTATCGCAAAGCACACTAGTGTTATCTGCGTAGAGGAGGGAATGTCTTTATGGAAGACTTTCTAAGGGAAACTGGCTCTATACAAGTTACAGAGGAGGAAAATCACGAAAACGCCCATTAAAACCAGTCCGTTTACATAGAATCGAACACAGGTCGGAACTACCAGTGTTCAGCGACTTTTCCGCTCGGCCGCTGGGGGCTCTTGAACAGGCAGGAAACGTTACTTTGAAGCATTTTATGTCTTCTGTAAATTAGGCTGATTTAGAATACATTGAAAATTTTATCATGATGTTAGTATATAATTCGTTAGCACAGATTAATTATTCGATAAATGGTTTGTGCTAAATTTAAGTTACTCAGTTTGTGTAAAGTTCTACATGAAAGGTTACATGAAATGCAAAACTGGATAAATGCTTACCTTTATATGAGATCTTCAAGACTATTTTCATCAATTTCAAATATATACTCAAGTTAGAATTTGCTGTAACTTTGATGGGTTTATCAACTTCAACAGATACGTTCTTTGTTTCAATTGTGAGGAAAAATAGTTCGAACAGAATCAGAAAACTTTCAAACAGAAATGTTCAAAGTAAAAATGGCTACTAGTGAAACTGTCAACAGGCAAAGGAATTCTGAACGTTAAAGTGAAACTCAGATATTCATACAGGCAAATTAATGATTATATAAATAGATACTATTTAACAAAAACTATACCAGTATTGAACAGATTTGAATCCACCCCTCCCCATTTCCTTTATTTTACACCTGCTGCAGAAGATGTGTAATCTATTTTCAATAACTCGAATATTTTGTTGACTCAGTCCCCTACTTTGTAATTTCCCTTTATTCCTTCCTGTCAACTGTTGTTTATAGTGCAGAGTTATAAAATTTACAAGCTGTAGCCTGTATCAACAATAAAATTAATTTTCCCTGAAATATTATAAATTTTCAGAAAATGTTCTTAAACTATGGTAATCACATTTGGAAATTGTACAACAAGAACGAAATTCAGGGAAATCTTTAAAAATGCACTTCGTAATTTGACCAGAAGTATGGTTTTGTGTTTTGTAAAAGTAAATAAGATAGAAAAACCTTAATCTAGTCAACAAGAAAAATGTTTCTCGTTGTACGTTTTCACTTTTTGCTTTTTATTTGTTCCTTTTAAGCGAAGCACTATTTGGCTACGCTTATAAATCTCTTCAGGACGTGCATATCCTAAACGACTTTCATGCCGAGAGAAGCTGGATGAATATACTGATGAAAAGAAGAAATTTTCCTGATTTCGGTCTCGATTTTTACTTTTTGCGTAAAAATTTCATTCCTAAATTTTAACAGTATCTTTCTACGTGGTTAAAATTTGGATCTATCTAATGCACCGCAGGAGATTAAGTATTTCTTCTTTCTAGCTAATTTTGTGTGGAAGTGATATAATTTCATTCTTGCACAGCCTTAGCACACAAACCGATTTAGTGAGAATTTACATCTCATACTTAATTAAAATATTTTATTAATTATTAGAAAAAACTTTCCAAACATTTAAAGAATTTATTTGATTCGAAATGCAATACAAGGTGTTATATGTCGAAAAGACTGTAGAACGGAATATTATGGTAAGAATTCTATAGGTTTATTTCAAGAAAGAAATAATGTGGTGTCTCAAATAGTAATAATAATTACTACTGCTACGTCTTTGAACAAATGTAAACTTACTTAATATTTTTATACTATATCTCTGCCAATAAAAAAAGTCTGCAAGAAAAATGTCATAATTACATGATTCAATGACAATATTTTCTTCATCTGAATCAGTCAACAAAAAGGATTCATATTCATACAATTATAATTATTTGAAATTGTAGAGACTTTAGGTTATTTAGAAGCAGGAGAGATGAAAAATGAGCAACGCCTTCGCCGGGAATCAAACCACGGACCTCGACTTGGGATTAGGTGACCCAGTCGCCAAATCGCGATGGTGGAGAATTATCATCTACCAACTTTTAGTTTGGGCGCCACTTGTAGAATCATTAGGCTTTTTTTTGAAGCAGAAGAATAAAAAATGAGCAACGCCTTCGCGGGACGCGAACCAAGGAGCTCTCGGTTACGCGTCGAGCGTGCTGAGCACTACACCACGAAGGCATGCGAAGAGAGCGGGAGAAATACCTTATAAAATTTTATTAATTAGAAGTTTTAGAGACTTCACGTATTTTAAACTAAAAAACCGCTTAATATACATGCATGGCTTTAAAATTTCTATATGCAGAATTGCCTACAATTTTAAATTTTTTGCGCAATGAAATTTTTTTATCCGACCACTAATATCGATTTTTTTAATTTCTGCTTTGCATAAGAGAAAAATGATTTAAATCTATGTTGCTGAAAATTTCTTTTAAGGTCTCTCTCAAAAATCTTTAGAAGCATGAAGCGAAGTTTATTAATAATAAACTTCTTAATAAAATGCGAGCATTAAATGCTTGACTTTCTGACATTTTAATCAGTAAGTACCGCAGGACTGAAAATAATGCAGTCCGGAAGTCATCTTATAATTACTTCAAAAATTCCAGCCGTATCTTAAGACGGGCTGTTCAAGAGATATTTAATTTTGCATTAATTTTGAATTTTGGGCTGATGTTATATTTGATGAACTCATATTTCGTTTATGTTAATGGTTCTTATAAGATTTTCGTTCACAATAACGTATTTATATTTTTGTTATCTTGCGTACGATTTTTTACCCTGTTTTGACAAAATTCCACAGAACGCGTCTGATCTCATGCTATCTGGTAAAGGATTGCGAACAGGCAACTTATAATAA
>KK116381.1:821297-885181 GCA_000611955.2 Stegodyphus mimosarum | reverse complement strand
TCTGCGTACGTGGTTGTACGCAACTTCCGCTTAGCAGTTATTGCTGGTTAGACGTGGCTTAATAACTATTACCTTGCTGCCACTAGACTCATCTACGCGCTGTAGGATACAGGATTGTATGAACCCTGTAGTTTAATTCTACTATTTGTGAATATCTTCAATTTTGAGTTTGATTCTACCGTTTCAGTTACCGCCCAAGCAGAGGCGTAGTATGTTAGCGTCAAGTTGACGCCTTGTAAATAATTTAAAGAGTTTAATAAAGGGTAGTTTTAACCCTTCTTCGGTGCAATCATTTTTTCTCCAGATTCTACGCAACAGATAGATAGTAGAACGTTACATCTGGCGCCCGAACACCTTACTGTTGTGTAGCAAATTCACTTAATTATTTAAGTTATGATTTAAGAATTAATTTTTATTATTATTCTAAATTTATGCTTATTGTTATTCTAAATTTATTCTAAATATTTGCTTTCGTTTAATTTTAATTAGGGGCTTTTGGTAGTTAAGATTTATACGTATCTTCCACTCGTTACTTGTAGACGCGTTGAACCACACAATGGAATTGGGTGCTTTTCTACGTAGTAAACTTGATTTATTATTACTTAACTTGAGTTGATCCATTATTAATTTATGTCTCTGGATGCAAAAAAAATTAGCTTTTTAATTTAAGATCACTTTCGAGATTCTAGCTTTAACAGTTTTTAAGATACAGTAAATTATTTAACTAAATTTTTACACTTTGCTAGTGAAAAGGACTTGGGGGAAAGGATTGAAAAAGTTGCACTTTTTAGCTGAATTCTAAGTCTTTGCTTACGTGTTAAGAGGAATACAATGAGAATTTCCAGTGGGGTCTTAAGTTGTAGGTTTTGATCCTGCACGTGCGTTTGATTCTTGGCATTTCTTTTGGCGAGCTTGGCGATATTTGAATTTGTGTTTAGTTCAACACCTCGGAAATTGGAAAAATTTTTACAGGGGTGTGTGCAGGGTTTGGAGTACTGGATTTTCCCCCTCTTTTAGCGGGGCTGGGCGATATATGGTTTCATTTTCTTGACAAAAAGCCGGTGTAAGTGTCGCTCCGTCTCTTTCTTCGGTTGCTTCGTACTCTCCTTGAGCACGCTTTTTCGTGCAGCTTCGTTGTTCCGTAGAATGGAAGCGAGGCCTTCGCTCCCTCAGTTTTTGCGATGAGTATTTGACAAGAACTTCGCGCAGGTCTCGGGCCTGAATCAGTACTGCTTTTGTAGTACATTCTACCTTAAAGGGCTGTTTGCCCCTCAAAATGATCCATTCTCTTGAAATGATTTTCGGCTATTTTAAGAATGAAAAAAATAAACAGCAAATAGTAAATCGCTTATACTAGAAAATTTACTGAATTTTGATCCTAAAAGAAGTAAACATCAAATCGTAAATCGCTTATAGTAGAAAATTTCCTACATTTTGATCCTATTTGCTTCGCTGTACAACTGTATGATGATTGCCTTGGACTTTACGAAATAACTTTTATCCAGTCCTGGTCTCTTGTTTCCTTCCTCCTGTTCACCGATGACAATGGACCGGATCTTAGATTTGGCCTGAGACATCAACGTGTCACTGAAGTATTCCTTCCAACAGCGTGGCATTCTTATAAAACCAGCGGCTACATCATTTTCTTTTTCTACAAAGAGCCGGCTAGAGAATCTTCAGATAAGATTTTTTTTCTGTACTTTATTAGTTCTTAAGTTCTTAAGAAAAATTTTTACTTAAAATTACAGTTTATAATTATCTCCAAAAATAGCAAGAGGGATATTCAATTATATACCAAATTTAATTATGGTTTAATCTTAAATGTTTGCATTTTAAGGATTTTGAGATGTTCAGGAATTTAAATTTTAGTATCATTTGATGAACATACTGTCTTTGCTGAGGTTAAAGTAAATTGTTAACTGTAATAAAATTGCTCCAGTTTTAATTCTCTTAATTTTTTCTAAAAGGCTGGTTTTGGTATAACTCAGTTAACTGAATCTGATAGAAGTTTTATTTTCTGTGCAATAATAAGGTGAAAGAACCTAAATAATGTTAAAGTAAATAGTTATTATGAATTTTTTAAAATTTTTACTCAATGAAATAGTTATGCTTACACTTAAGTAATAGTTATAGAAGTTTCATGTTGTTTATTTTGAAATTGCAGAATTTGCTGAAAACAAATATTAATGTTTCGCTGTTAAAGTTACAATTTTTCTCAGGTTCTTTTCACTGTCTTATTCTCTGTGCAGTATTAAGGTCTAAAATTTAAGATTGCTCTGATTAGTAGTGTTCTTTTAATTTTATGTGCAATAATAAGGTGAAAGAATTTAAATAATGTTAAAGGAAAGGGTTGTTATTAATTTTTATAAATTTTTACTCAATGAAATAGTTATGCTTACGCTTTATTAATAGTTATAGAAGTTTTATGTTGTTTATTTTGAAATTGCAGAATTGGTTGAAAATAAGTATTAATGTTTCGGTGTTAAATTTATAATTTTTTTGGTTGTTTTTACACCCCGGGGTGGAATGTGTTTATTACAAAAATTGATTTTGACATAATTTGATCTATTCGAAAAATAAACTCTAAGGTTTTCTTAAAAGTTAATACTGATTATTGTGTTTTTTTTATATGTTAGGATACATTGATTCACTAGCATCAAGGTTCATAGGTTGTTACTTTAAAAATACAAAGTGACAACGCAATTGTTAAATTTTTTTTGTTGTGTTCTCTCCTCCTCAAGAGGCACAACATTAGTTGGATCCAATGGCCAATAATCAGGACGGACAATCATCCTTACAAGAGATAGAAGTCGTAGACCCGATGGTGACAAGCTCATTGGATGGATTTGGCTATTTAATATACACCACGAGAGCAGCAATTAAACCACCAGTGGTGTTTGACGGCAAAAATTCAGTCAGTTCATTCCTGGAATCCCTTGAGACGCACTTTCAGTTGTAACCGGTACCCAAAAGACAAAAAGTAGCTATCTCTTCGAGTGCCCTCCGAGGACAGGCAGAATCTTGGTGGAAAGGAATTGGAAAATTTTTACTTGGGGAATTCGGAAGGGTAACGTACAATTTTGAAAATTTCAAAGAGGCAAACCCAAAGGCCTTCCCGGTCGTGAAAGATCGTGCGAAACTTGAATCCGAACTCTACAGCTTTTATCAACGGAAAGTTGAACACCTTGCCGAATTTATCCTGAGTAAAGTCAAACTAGTGAATATGCTATATGGAAGAAAGCCCGATAGCGAAGTAATTGAAATTATATTACCAAGATTATTGCTCGCAGTACAAGATTTCGTGGAGCTGAGAAATCCACGAACGCTGCAAGAGCTATTCGAACAATTCGGAAAATTGGGTCTACAAAATATATGACCACTCTTGATCTTACTTCAGTCTACTTTCTAATAGCCATGAAACCAGAAGATGTGAATAAAACAGCGTTTATTACAAAATAGGGCACTTCAGCATTTTTACGCATGCCGTTTGGGCTTTGTTTGGCGCCGTCAACTTTTCAACGCGCTATGGACATAATTTTACGTCCCGTCCCAGGAAAATCCACTTTGATTTATCTCGATGATATTATCATAACTAGTGACGCTACTGAAAACCACGTGGAAGATCTTCATGAAGTTTTTCATTATTAAAAGAAGCAGGTTTAACTATCAATGCCGTAAAATGTAAATTCGCAACTAAGGAATTGCGATATTTAGGATACAAAATCTCAGCTAAGGATATCGGAACTGAGGATTCTAAAATAAAAGCAATTAAAAATTATCCTCCGCCAAATACTGCGAAAAAACTTTCATCTTTTATTGGCATGTCCTCATATTATCGTTCGTTTATCCAAAATTTTGCTGACATTGTTGAACCTTTGTTAGTTTTAAAACGAAAAAATCCAAGTTTGCATGAACAGCGGAGGCTAACACAGCTTTTGAAAAACTGAAAACAGCTCTAATTAATGCCCCAGTATTGAAATTCCCGGAAGGGGACAAGAACTTGGAAATCGCGGCGGATGCTTCAGATTACGCCGTGGGTGCGGTTTTAACTCAAAAGGGGCACCCCTCAGCATCTTTTAGCAAAACATTAGGTCAGACACAGAGGAACTACACAGCCACAGAAAGGGAAAAGTTAGCAGTGTTAATGACAGTTCAGAAGTTTAGGGTCTACTTTGGAAAAACCCCAGTTACAATCTACTCTGGTCAGTAGGTAGATTATATTCTGGAAAGAATTTAACTCCTAGATTAATTAGATGGGCCTTAAAGTTAAAAGAATACAACTTAATAATTAAGCACACTCCCGGCAAGGAAAATATAGTGGCCCGACGTCTTGTCATGAATTAAACTGGATGAAAATGGGGATCAAATAAAATGTGGTATATTAACTTCTAAACTTTTAGATTCCCGGGAAACAATTATAGCTGAATTGCCGAAGGGTACAGAATCTGGTAATATCTATGTTTATTTAAAGGATCCAGATAATTTTGAACATGTAGATCTTGCTGCAATTAGAAATAGGGCCCGAAATTACGAGATCATAGATAATCTGTTGTTCTATGCTAAATCAACAAATGAAAACCACGGAGTGAAACCAGCCATCCCCGCCAAACTACGGTTCAGTATTTTACAGGAACTTCATGACAGTCCCACAGCCGGTCATTTAGGGGTGAGGAAAACGGTGCGTAAAATAAGTGAGGCAGTGTATTTTCCGCACCTACAAACTATAGTAACAGCGTATGTCAGGTCCTGTAAGTTATGTCAGTTAATTAACGACGTTAATTGTAGCCCGGCTGGGTATCTAAATAGTATTTGCGAAGATTTTTCCTAACGAGATCCTTGGAATAGACCTTGTTGACACTTTACCCCAAAGCGAGTTAAATAAAAACCGATGTCGTTTGATGATTGCAGACCATTTTTCCAAGTGGGTAGAAATAATTCCTTTAAAGCTAAAATGGTTGCAGATGCGTTCTTACGTAATTATATTTTAAAATACGTTGCACCGTTAGAAGTAAAAAGCGATAATGGTAGGCAATTCCTTAGTCAAATTTTTGGAAACCTGTGTAAAGGGCTTGATATACGGCATATTAAAATGGACCCGTACAGACGACAAGCAAACATCGCAGAAAAAGTTGATAAAAACATTGTTAAAATAATTAGAAGTTACGTTAAAAATTATCATAAACGGTAAAGATTTCGATGTTTTACATGATTTCTTCCAGGTTTCCGAATCAGAAGAGGCGACTTCCCCAGGGGCAATTCTGACCCCCACTACATCTTCCACTTCCCGCGAAAAAGCAAACAACTAAAGAAACTACAAATTCTCAAATCAGCAGAACAATTTCGGAGAAAAGAATCCCTCAGCTTGTGGAAGATCCAGCGAAGAAAAAATTCAAGGGTGAAAGAAACGTCTCGGCTAGAAACAACCGTCGCCGTGTCATGACAAGGTCTCGCAGTAGACAGCCCCAGGATACATCAAGGAGGTGGCGCACAGAAAGACTAGTACAAACAAGACCACCGGTCGCTAAATAAAGAAGAAGGCTGCCAAAGTTGAAGGCATAGAGCAAAGATCAAAACAACCTAGAATTTACAGGCAAGCGTCCTTGAATACCGATGTGCAAAGAACCATTTTGCTGGAGAGTAAAAAGAAAAAACACTACATGCCGACAGCGCGTCCTAAAAGACCACTCATTTTTCGACAAACAGGGGTATGAAAATTAAAAGCCAATTCCTACCAGCGGACAGGAAGCAGAGACGGGGAGTCTCATACATGAACCAGTTGGCTTGGACACAATTCTGCAACAAACGAATGGCCGAATTCCAAGCTTCAAAAAACAGAGACAAGTGAATTTTTCTATAAATCTTTTTTGTTATGTAAAGTGCATGAAAATGTTTCAAATACGAAGTTACATGATAACAGCTTTTGCCTCGATTGAGGACTAAAGTTATTTCAGCTTTATTTGGCGAAAGCACAAAGTATAGCGTATTATAGAAATGTTCTGTTAATGTAAAGAACTAGCAGTTCGGTTTTGTTTGTCGAAAGGCTATTATGTTAACGCGCCAAAAGATGTGGCCTAATACAAGCAGCTTCGTATTAGTACTTCTTCATGAAAATTTATTTTAAGTTCGCAATTTTTGCGAAGAAAAGGATTCATTCAAGTAAAATTTTATTCTCTATTGTCTTAAAAGTATTTGTTTGTAAAATGTTGAAATAACTGTTGTTCTAAAGTAAATGATACTTTTAATGAAGGTTTAAAGCTCAAAAGAGCATATATAATATGTATTTAGTGTCAAAAATTCAAGATGTAAAAGTTAATGCATTTAAAGTTTAATGTAGTCAATTGAGTTCGCTCAAAAGAAATTTTGGTTAAATCAAATCATGCGATTTTGAGCGAAAGCTTTCATGCTTTTAAGATGAATATAGAAAATATTTGGTGTGCATGTGTTTTGTAGGGCTTTCCACCTACACTCTAGTTAATTTTCATGTTTATTAGCTCATGGAGAATTTAGAAATGAATTTAAGGTGTGTCTAAGAAGGTTGTTATGTACTAACAAGTCGATGTGCGTTTTAGGTGGAGATTTGTCCACTGTAATATAGTAGTACACTTGCGTTTTCCACCACAAATTGTGGAGAGTCAAAAGGGGATTAAAGTTTAAAATTTAAGCATGAATGTAATTTAATAACGCTGAATGAATGAAACACCGTAATGTGCGAAAAAACTGAAAATGTTACACTAAATGCAAAAAGGTTAGGAACTTAATAAAAAACTGTAGTGTGAAGTTAGTGTTATTTATTATTAGAATTATGTATTCATAAGCATTCCTTCCAGATGACTGGAAGCAGATGACTGAAGCCCAATTGAAAGATGATGAAGAAAAGTAGAACAAAACTATGATGTAAAATCTGCTGCTGTTATAATTTTAAATTTTTGTATTTGAATGTAAACGGGGTTCAGGTCTTGTTAGTTGTAGAATTTATCAGTTTATAACAGGTCTTTAAGGACCTTTATCCAAGTCTGTTAAATTCTGGCATGGACAAATGTAGGGATTTATAATTATTTTAAATAACGAGTTAAATTTAATTTTAAGTTACTTTCCTATAAGCCTTCATTCCCCTAACTGTCAGTGCCAGAATATTTAAATTTCGTAGTGCGCGTAAGAAATGCAAATTCTACCAGTGGGAGAAAAGTTTAAATATCGATGTTCTAGTAGAGAAAGTTAGAGAGAGTCTGGGAAATCTCTGTGCGTGGTTGTACGCGAGCTTCCGCTTAGCAGTAATTGCTGGTTAGACGTGGCTTAATAGCTATTATCTTGCTGCCACTAGACTCATCTACGCGCTGTAGGATACAGGATTGTATGAGCCCTGTAGTTTAATTCTACTCGTTCTTTTCTCCCACTGGTAGAATTTGCAGGAATTGGGATTTTGAATGCCAGTTAAGCGAGCAATGGAAGAACAATTGAGGGAATTTATGGCAGCCTTTGCTCACATTTAAAGAAGAAATTAAAGCTGGCCAAGATTCCGTGAAAGAGGAGATGAAAGCTGGTCAAGCATCTGTTAAAGATGAAATGAAGGCTGTTCAGGAATCTGTGAAGGATGAAATGAAGGCTCTTCAGGAATCTGCCAAAGATGATATGAAAGCTGTTCAAGAAAAGATGGAATCTGGTCAAGAATCAGTTAAACAGGAAATGGGACTGGGTCAAGAGGAAGTGAAAGGAGAAATTGCTTGCATGATAGAAAACAAGTTCGAGGCTATGGAAGGAAGGATAGACACAGTTGAAGACAAAATTGGAGAAATTCAAGAAAGAGTTTGTTCAGTGGAGCAACGAACTGAAGAAAGAATTTCTGCGGTCGAACCAATTGATAACAAAGTTTCTGCAGTTGCTAAAGAAGTTGATACCTTGAAGAAATTCGTAGCGACGGCAGGGAGCAATAGTGATGGTTTTAAATTTTTACCAATGCTTGCTCGTCCCTCATTGAAGCTATCTACATATGATGGAAAGACCTCTTGGCAAGTTTATAAGATGCAATTTTCAATAGTTGCGGATGCAAATGGATGGGATTCCCAAGCTAAAGCCTGTCATCTTGTCGCTTTGCTGACAGCAGATGCAGCGGATATCCTGCAGACTTTTCCCGAAAACCAGAGACTAGACTTCGAAGCTCTCGCTGGCGCACTGGAGCTGCGCTTCGGGGAGAAATGTTTGAAAGACCTCAGTAGGCTTCAATTAAAATCCCGCCAACAGAAGCCCACCGAAACACTTCGCCACGGATGTTGAAAGGAGAACCTTGTAGAAGACCTTGCCAGAAAAATGCCGATATTTTTCCAGGTTCGAAGCTAAATACCAACTACTTAATCCGGTCGCACGACAAATTACAACATCAACATCGGCTGATCCAGGCCCATGGAGGGATAAAGAGGACAGGAAAGACGACTGGACGAGCTGGAAGACCGTGACATTAAACCCTTATTTGATTTAATGGAGACCTCAAACGGAAAACCTACCTTGCAGGACATTACGAGCTATAGTCCCACGACAAAACAATTTTGGGCTCTCTGGGACTCACTCCATATTCGAAATGGCGTCTTGTTGCGGAAAATTGAATCGGATGATGGAGATACATTTAATGACAGCTGCTACTACCAAGATCCTTTATCTCGGATGTCCTTAAAGAACTGCATAGCAGCCCTACAGTAGGTCACTTCGGAATAATGAAGACCTTGCAGAGTGTTCGTGTGCGCTTCTACTGGAATAATGCAATGGATGACGTGCAAAATTGGTGCCGATCTTGCGATGCTTGTGCAGGTGGGAAAGGACCGAAGAAACGCAACTGAGGGAAGCTGCAGCATTACAATGTAGGAGCACCTTTGACATCTTGAGACATATGCCACGAACTGCTGATGGCAACAAATGCATCCTCGTTGTCAGTGACTACTTTACCAAGTGGCCTGAAGTGTATCCTATTCCTGATCAAGAGGCTGTCACACTAGCAGAGATGACTCGAAATTGGATTTCCAGGTTCGGAGTGCCTCTTCAGTTACATTCCGATCAGAGAAGGAATTTTACCTCGGCTGTAATCAAAGAACTCTGCAAGCTACTCGACATTCACAAAACCCAAACGACGCCTTTAGATGCCCAGTCGAACGTCATGGTAGAGATGTTTAATCGAACCATCCTCAATAACCTCTCGTTAGTGGTTTCAAGAATCCAAAAGGACTGTGACAAGCTGTTACCACTGTTTTTATTTCCTTACCGCAGTGCTGTTCGCGAGACTATCGGCTATTCACCATCTCTGATGCTCTTCGGTGGTGACCTTCGTCTGCCATGTGATCTTTTGTTTGGTCGCCCTTCGGATGCGCCTTCATCGCCTGAGGAATACATTCAAGATCTCCAGGCTCGGTTTGAAGTGATGCACAACTTTGGACGATAGAGAGTCAACTTGGCGACGGAGAAGATGAAGATCCGCTACGACACGAGAGCAACTCGACGTCGCTTCAACGAAGGAGACAAGGTATGGTTACGGAATCCGGCTCGTAGAAAAGGACTTTCTCCGAAACTATAGTCACCTTGGGATGGTTCTTACACAGTCCAAATTGGCTGAACGACGTCGTGGTTCAGATCCGTAAGTCATCGAACTCTAAGCTTAAAGTCGTCCGTTACAACAGGTTAGCTCCTTACTATGGCTATAGTACGTAGTGTATATAATTGTAAATAGTAATGTAAGTAGTATAAGACCATGGTCCTTTTTGTATTTAGTGTTTGATAGTATTTGATTTGCTGAACGTTACTTACTGCAGTTATTGTTTATTTTGTTATTGTAACGTGATATTTATTATTACATTGATGCCTTAGTTGTAAGTTTGTCTTCCTGGCCAATGATTGTACTGCCCAGGACGTGCAGTCCTTGGGAAGGGGGCTGTGTTACGGATTTTATATTTATTTGGCTATTTATTTAGAATTGAAATTAAAATTGCTTTATTTTCCCGTGCAACGCATACGGTTTTTGAAGAGATAGGTACCTCGGAAAAGTAAAAATAAAAGAGCGCGTGCATTTGATATTTAATAAATAATCGTAATTGTTGTTGCCATCCGCAAAAATCGAGGTTTTAGTAGAATGTTCTAGTAAATAATTACAAAAAGCTTATAAAAGCCGACTTGGAACACCTCAGTTAAGTTGTAGTTGTAGCTGTTTTAAGCGAACTCTTTATTTACTAAATGCTGTGATTGAGTGTAGCGAATTTGCTGTGAGATTGGATTAACTTTATCTGTTTTGAAGTGAATTCTGTTTAACGTTTGAGATATTGTGATATTGTACGAATATCTCTGAAGAAATATTTCAGCATTTTGATTTATTTCTTGTGGAAAGAATAAATTTATGCAAACGTTTTAACGACTTGTGCATTCAGTCCATAATGAACACCTACGCACGCAACAATATTATTTATTCGCCAGTAATTCTTTCTACTAGTGATTGCTTCAGCTTTTAGCTTGTCAAAAATTTGACTAAGCAGATTAGAAATTTCATTTATAGTTCCTGCGAAATTAATGTTAACATATTTTTTTTTCAATTTTTAAGGGCTTATATTTAAATGCGTTCTATGGATTTGACTTTTAAAGAAAATAAATGGCAAACATATTGCCATCGTATGGATGACTGAAAATTCTCAAAATTATTTTTCATATATACAGTTTGAAACAAAAGGCATCGAATCTACAAAATGTAATAACAATATTTGTAGTAAAGTACAGTTCTATAAATCTTAAGCACTTTTTTGAGCATTATTATTAAATATAACGAATTCAAGTGATTGTTTTCTTGGTCTTAATTTTAATGACTGATAATATGTATTTGGTTCTAGGAAACTGTAACTATAGTACAAATAATTACTCCTTTCTAGAACCCTCTAGACTAGAAAGTCTAGAATTGTCAATCTAGAATGTTTCAGAAATATGTAGAATTTTTTAGGATTCTCTAGTCTCTTTCTAAACTTTATCTTTGTAACTTTACAGAATTTCTACCTTCTAGCATTAAAAATTAATTTAAGCTAGTCTAAACTTGCATTGAAATGTTTCAAAATTGGGTCACAATACTTTAGTTTCAGAATTGTTTGAAAACTTTGATGGGACCTGTGACTTTTCGTTATCGGAAAATAAACTTTATTATTACATATCATGCAAAATTTTGTACATTATTAATTATTGTCATTTTATTAATATTTTGCTTTCGATATTTCCATAAAAGTATGCACAATGATCTATCAATCAATGATTGTCTCATTAGTTTACTGTACAAATGTTACGAATATATGTTACGGATCTTGCGTACCGAATTTGACTTATATCCCGAAACAGTGTTTCATTTATTAATGCATTTAAAAGATATTGCATAATTCAATACATTTAATTCACTGAAAGTTCTGCGGCAGTTGAAGAAATCTTAAATATTTCAAGTTCCACAAGCAGTATTTTATTCAATACATTTAAGTGAAAACTTTAGAACTATACATCACACAGTTTTTTATCTCGACATTACTAGAGGAAAATCAATGCATTTCTGACATTTACTGACCTATACCTTTTAAGAACTTCTACTCACAAAGTTTCCTGTCCTGTAAAATAAAAACATTCCTACTATTGATCAAACTTAGAGGAAATATTGAGCTCTGCATCCAAAAGGGATTGAAATATTATTTTATTATTTTCAGAGAAAACGCAGACTTATGCTTAGTTATAGCAGAAAATTTATCTCAGTGAAAAATGGTCTCAAATTTAGCTGTATTTTAAAATTATTTTGAAAACTTCTGTATATTTCTCAGTTCTCTCTCCCTATAAAAATGCATTATTTGAAACTTTTCTTTTTGCTAGGCATCCTTCGGAGAGAAGCATTTAGTTATCACACCAAAGAAATTATTTTTTGAAAAAACTGACAGTTATTTTATGATTAAATTTCAGAACATTTCTTTCCGAGAGATCATTTAACTTTGACATTTTAATTTTGTGAAAGAGATGTGTGGAATAAATTAAATGAAAATATGATGTAATGAAGCTTTTTGTATATTGAGAAAAATCGGTCTTTGCGGTAAAAGTAAAAAGAAATAGAAAAGTTAAGACCGATATTCTTTCACAGCAAACATATCATGTTTACTATTTTTAAAACTGTCAAAAAGTTAATTACCAAATTACGATAAATTATGCCATTTTAAATAATAATATGGAATAAATGTTCTACAATATATATCTCTATACTGAATAATCTTGCTAATACTGAATAAATTTAGGTTCAGCGCTGGCTATTTTATGGAATTTCGTCGGATGTTTTGCTGATTTCTATTCGTATAAATAATAAATTTACGTGCATTTATTACCCATATTTCTCGAATTTATTTCCTTTAGTCATTCATTAAACATGCACCATAAAAAGTAATGCAAATCCAGAGAAAGTGATATAATTTGCCTCAAATGCATAGGAAATAAATAAACATATCACATAATAACTAATTTATTAACATGTCAGTGCAATGTATAGTATTTAGTAGTATACGACACTAAGTAGACTAACTTTAATGCCCTGTATAGCATGTTACAACAACTGGACATCCGGTGCAATGAACTGTTACAGTACAGGCCACTGTGTTTCTTCAGTCTATTGGCGTAAAGTGACAGTATATTTTCGTGCTTGCGGAAAACAACGGACCAGTCTTCCTGTATAGTGTCACATATGCTTGACTGGAGATAGAATGATTTGGGTACAGACCAAAGCAAGTGCGTAAAGCAGCCGCAATCATAAGACTGTACGTGCGGATGGCTCTTGCTGGAAAACTTCATCCTAGTTGGTAATTATGAAAGACATTACAGTAGGTCTAACTGTTTTCAAAGAATACCATAATGTAAAAAATAGCGTAGTCCAAAATTCATAAAGCATATCACTTCACACCATAACACTAAGTGAGATATCTACCACATGCATACTCGACCATTATCTATTTCAGGATAGAAGTAGAACTCTTTACTGCAAACTGCACTTGTATTCAGTTTTTCAAAGTCTTATTTGAAGAAGGGACGGTACATGTAGTCTTGGATGCCATGCAACAAATCCATCTGCTGCCAAGAATAGTGTTGTTGGGTATACGGATCTGAGCAAAGAACTCTACAAATCCTTCAAGATGGAAAAAAGAGCATGAGGTTCTGCAGTTGTTGCGTATGAAATATGGAAACCTTCTGTTCGGAATGTGGGATTTGTTATTTATGGACGAAACGGATACGCATTAGAGTGCTCTGCATATTCTTTGCATCACCGTGAAGTTTGTGGTGATATCCTCATCTCAGTAGTTACAAGGTGATGTAACTATCAGTCTTATAAAGACCACTAATGAACTTTATTTCATACTATAACAGGTGATAAAATACCTTACTCTTAAGATGTCGAAGCACTGAAATAATCAAAATGAATGTCCAAGGTACAGAAATTAGAACAAATACTAGAAAAAAGTTTGACTTGTAAGCTCAGATACTAGGTATTTCCAGTATCTGATAACACTGGGATATTACATAGTTTTGTTTGAAATCTTTCCCTTCTTCATCATTTGTACATTGTTATCTAAATGCTCTAGGTTAGAAATTTAACTTAATTTACATTAATCTGAAGAGAGCTGCGTTAACTTATAATATGATAATCTGCGTATGATACAGGGTTCGATTTTATGTCCTCGTGCATCCTTTCAACTTTGATTTGATGTAAAGACATATCAAGCAATACTAAATAAATTACCTTAGTTAACGTAATATTTTTTCATCGATTTTAATCCATTTACTTTTCTCAGATGTTTAAGAATTAACTATACAATTTATATGACTTCAGCTTTTTATTAACCACATATCACTTGAGCACATGTTAATTGCAAATTGATTCATGCAAATAGCTTGTGTCTTCATATTACGAATGTTCTCAAAACTTTCCGATTGAAAGGTTTTAATCTACCTGAATGCTAAGAATTCTGATTTCCTATAGAAGGTGCTGAAACATAAGTGTTTTCCTGAATATAGATTCTTCTTCTGCAGCTGTGATATATGTCAATCGTACGTTAAAACAGTGAGTGAGAACTTAATTTGTATACAAAGAAGTAAATTTTTCTAGACTGAAGAAGAGTGCCATTTATTCCTATTCCCATTTTTTTCGTCCAATATGGTGCTCAGTTGCACTTAAATTGCATTACTACAAATGATTTCCTAAACCTTCTTCAATTGAAGACTTTTTCTCTCGCAAAGTCTTCAGGTAAATGAGATAATCTATTTCAATAAGTAACTGTCGAAATTTTCAATCAAAAAATGCTTTTATTTTTCCAATATACACTTCAGAACAAGTATTTTGTGTAAACCGAAAACTAGTATTTTACAACTGAATACAAATTTTCATCATACGCAATTGCGATTATTCTTAATTTTTAATTTTAGTTATATTTTTATAAAGGAAAGGTATAACTAAGATATTTTTAAAATTTTAATGTTTAATACACTAATAAATACAAGCTAATTCCTAACTCCATGAAATATGTTAAAATTCATAATAAATAAATAATGGAACCTGCGCCAAATTTTGGTACATTGAAATAGTAAGCTTAGTAAGTCTATAAGGTATCTTTCACACCTTCTTCGCATGCCTTCGTGGTTTCGTAGTCAGCACGCTCGACGCGTATTCGAGGGGTCCGTGGTTCGAGTCCCGGCGAGGGCACTGCTCATTTTTCACATCGCCTGCTTCCTAAATACCTAAGTGTCTCTACATTGCCGTTCGAACAAAAAAGGTGGTGGATGATGATTCTCCACCACCAGGATTTGGCGATTCGGTCCCCCAAACCCCAGTCGCTGTTTAAAAGGAAAGTATATAAGGTATCTCTCCCACCTTTTTTGCATGCCTTCATGGTGTAGTGGTCAGCACGCTGGGCGCGTATTCCAGAGGTCCGTGGCGAAGGCGCTGCTCATTTTTCATGTCTCCTGTTTCGAAATAACCTAATGACTCTACGAGTCTTTTTTAGCATTCGCCATGCTCAACATGTTCACCTTCACTGCTATGCCAAGTGTCTATTCATAACTGGGAAGATTACTTCAACGATACTGAAAATTTGGCTTACTCTACCAATGAATGATAACAATGATAATTACCTCTTTGAATAAGACTTATTCGGTTCATTACCACAGAAGGCATTATTGACAACATTTGCATAAATGTTTAAATCACAATCATAGAGACTATGCACGAGAATATCTCAAATTTGCAACAAGGACGAATAAAATTCAGTGTAAAAAGCGATGCCATGCTAATACTGTGACTACTCTGGTCTTCGAATTTAATATGATGTAATTTTTTTTGTGTAAGACTGCCATGGACACTATCATTGCGCTCCATTCTGCTCTAATACTCAAGAATCATCGGTGCTGTGGCTGTAGTTGAACGTGATATACTAGGGCGAAATGAATTGTCACACAGCTGTCAACCCGATCACATGTATTAAGCGTTTGTGAATTAACTTAGTGAGTTTAGCTCCGTTTCAGTATAATAGAACTTGGTATCAACTGTTAACTTATGCGTTATCGATTTTTAAAAATATTTCATGGAATTTTCGTTTTAAAATGTTTCATGGAATTTTCATTTTAAAAATGTTTCATGGAATATAGCATATCATTCTTAATCCAAGTGATTTCTTCCAGTTAGAAATAAATGTCTAGCATATCAGTGAGGATGGACGCAATAAGCATTTGTGATGTAGGCTGAAAAATGTATTTTTTCTTCTGTATTTCTATAATTTATTTTAATAATAAAATGTAACAATGGGTCAGGAAAGATGCTTATTTTTACCGGTAAATAAAAAGCATTTCTTGATAATGCTTAGAATAGGTCTTGTTTTCATAAGATGTAAAAAGGTTTAGTAGAATTAAGATAAATGGTATCGTGCCTCTTGCCTGTCCTCACAAGTAAGGTATTTTATTTGTCTTCCAGATAGTAATTCAGTGCTTATAAGCATAATAAAGTAACTCTTAAAAAGCAGTGTATTCTTTAATGACATTTCTTTGCTTTCTAGCATTAAGAAGTGCCAAATTATTTTACAGGTTAATATGTTCATACACTAGCCTCGGGTAGGTGAGAGGGCTGTCGCTACGGCGAACCTTTTCTTCCCTTGCCGTGCTTAGTGCAAGAGAGTTCTTTTGCCTTTTGAACCCCTTTTTTATGCAAAGACCCTGTAAGACGTCTGCAAGTTGATATCGTCTATAAATTGGTCCCTCATGAAGTTACTACCTATATTTGGAAACATCACCATGAACTGTAAACTTTCCAAGTGTCTGGAAGAATGAGGGAAGTACATTTTGCGCCATTTTCATCTTTATGTTGAAACATGAGGCAAGATTCATTTGACTGTGATTATCCATCCAAGTTAACTTCTGGTTGAAATTCGATTCCTCAAATGCCAGAAAAGAAATTATTCGACAAGTTGCATTCAGATATCCATTTGTTTCCTGTATTATGACTCAGAGCGATGAATTTTCAAAATCTTTTTGTGTGATGTGTGATTAGCAGGTAGTTCGTTTTTCCAGTTGCTACAATTATAATTAAGAAATAAAAGTTGATTCACATGTGAATACAGTTAGTTTCTTTGGCGCTATATGTTAGGATAAGCAATTACATTATCTAGTTTTATCTTTATTTTAGTGCGGACATAACGCAGACACAATTTACAGCTAGTTGTAATATTTGATTATTCGAAGAATCCAATTTTTATTACTATAATATATAATTCATATTTGAACTTCATTAATGGAAAAAAAGTCTAACTGCAGCTCTACTGTAGGCTATCTTTATACCGTTGTATTTTCACTTTTACGTATTCAGTTTGCATTAAAAATTTATAATAATGTTCTATAGTTACACATACCCTTATGTATGTATACCTACACACACAAATACCGCATACGTATTTGTTTCTTTTCCTTAAATTCTAATTGTAAAGTTTTTGATTTCACTCGGTATTATATTCATTTAAAAGCGGAAGCAAAATATTTATACTAGTTCTACCTGGTTTGCATTTCAGCAAACTTCAGGTCTCGGAATTCAGAATCTTTATTATTCCCATTTAATTTACATAGCATACATATGTATGAGCAAATATTTTCCATTAGGAAAAGAATTCAATTTGGAATTTTTGATGGCCTTCTACATTTCAAACTGCATAAGGAAATAGTTTATTATATATTTTAGGACTTCTTCTCGATTTGAAATGATCAGATTACAATTTCTTTTACCTCATGCAGTAAATGTCTGAAGAGTTAGATAAATAACGCAGTATCTAAGTCCAGAAAACTTGAAGGGCAGAAAATAAAAATACGTATTGGTGTATATAGTTTATTTAAACTGCATAAAACTTCAGTTTTCTTTTCATTAACTTTTAATAATGTATATGATAATAAAATGAAGTTGCATAAACTGTCAACATTTATAAAGTAAATTTTTGTTTTGGTGTAACAAAAATGAAAGTGATTATTTATCCAAACAAAATGCCAAATGTGAAAAGGCATTTCAGTATAAAATTCATCAAAATACTATCCCTCATTAAAATAAAACTAAATCCACTGACTTTCCTGAAAACACACAAATCTCACTTTAACTCGAGAGATACCCACAAATAACTTCATTTAAATACAACACAGAACACCTCGAAACACCCGGGAAGGATTAATCCCACCAGTAAGAAGTCAATCACCATTTCATTTAAAATAATAAACCAATCATAAATTTACAACACACTTAAAATTAATTTTCCTACTGTCCACGAAGTTACCCAGACTCGAAGTGAAAGCGAAATAACCATGTTTTCCTTAAGGAGCACATGGGTGACCTATAGTATACCAGCAGATTAAAAACTTAAATGAAACGTAGAATAAATAAATCAATAAAAACGTTTATTAAATTTCCCAGAATATTATAATTTTAGATAGCTGAGATTACTGGATCCAGGTCCCTACGACATTTTTCTCTTAATTTTCTAAGCAACAAGCATTTCAATTTTCTAATTCAAAATGATTCACATTTGGAATAACGAACAATTTATCTTTTTGCACTAGAACGAAACTTCACTATAATCGCTTACCTCGCAATACATATATAAATATTACAAATAATTTATTTTAAGTGAATAACAATACAGTTAACCTAATAATCATTTCCACAAATACTTAAATCAGCTAAGTGCAATAAGTTTAAGAACACATAGTGATATTGGAAAAGAAAAAGAAATCACACTTGCGGCGGAGGGAGGATTCCAATTCAATTTTCGTCTCCCTATGGTGAGCAAAACGCTCGTAAAAGAAGTTCAAAAATTTTTTTTCATCAAGGACGCACCATTCGGTTACATTTTGCATGTCGTAGAAAACAACTTCAGAGATACTGCCCTTCTTCACGCAAGGAGGTCCAACTTAACACGAATTCTGAAAACATTATAATTCCAGGCATTAAACCACAGATCTTTGATTTGATGCTCCCAACGACCACGGGAGATGACGATCCACCCACTTCTAAATTTTCACCTGTAATCTGGATATGCAGCTCGAGCATCCTGATTTATTTTCCAACAAGAAAAAAGGAAACAAACGACGAAATAAAAACGAAAACCTCCGAGAACATGCGAGGGATAACATGGGACCTAGCCCAATTCTTCCATCACAGCAGCCGGGAAATGTCATGATGAGAATTCGCAATGCATTCGATCTGCTCCCTGCATCCCTCAAGTCATGGGGAGGCGATAAATTACCTCGTTTTCTCTCTCTTACATTTCTTTCGGGAAAATCTGTTAAAATCTCTAAAACATATGAAAACATCTCCTCTTGCCTCTTGTGTAACAACTTTTAAAACCTCCTTAATACTCAAATTACGGACCTTCTTTAAAAGCATTATTGGCTCAAAATATCTATAAAATTATATCTATCCAATCCAACACAAAACTTGAACTCTCTCTAACTATCTAGAACAAGGACAATAATTAACCTCCAAATTTAGAAGAAAACCAGACCCCCGTTTTTAAGGTGACATATACTTTCCCGCGCAAAGCTTCAAAGAATGTTTCCAACTATAATTCTGTCAAGTTGCAACATACGTCAGAAAAAAACATATCACATATTCTCTTCTTCAGAAAAGCCGAAGTATTTTTCTCGCCTACAAATGAGCAAACTATATTTTCATGTTGGAAGAAAAGGGGGAGGCGAAAGCGCAACAATCCGCCGACCCTTGACCCCAACAAGGGTAGCACTGTATTAACGAGAAAAATTTATCCGCGTTTCCGCTGAACAAAACGTTCCGCTAACTTATTAGGAGCTTTACCGTATTCAAACGAAAAATGAGTTTACACAATAATATATATTAAAAATTAATTATTAGATATTAACATTAATAATTCGCTATTCATTGTAAGTTAATATATTCACTAAGCCCTGTAAAATAATGCATAATAATTCTACACAACAATAAACAAAACAAATAATTTTAATTCTGGTGGCGATTAAGGAAAGAAGAATTTACAGTAAAGGTTTGAATCCTACTAATTGGTTAATTAATATTAAAATACCTTATTATGTAAAAAATGAAAGAAAGTTAAAAACAAGTTCAAATGCCTAAGTTAACTTCATCTCAGTGAATCGGTCGAAATTCATTGCTGACTATTGGGCACAAGAAAACAAAGGAGTTGATAACAGATTTATTAATTTAATCTTATTTCGTATAGTTAAATTGATCTTAAATCAAATAGTAACAAGAAAACAAAATTGTTAGAGTGACAAAGTTTATTAAGTACTCCAATATTAAAAACTGTATTTTTTATCCTTGAATGATCTAGGGGACTGTTCACAGAACTTGGACAAGAAAGACACGAAGAGATGGTATGACTTTGCGAACCTGTACGCCAGGTTTCATCAAGAACACGTCAGAGACTGGAATCTAATAACCCATATCATTCTTACACTTCCACTAATCTCACAACAGGCCTTTAAGACAATGCGTTTTAAATGCCATAACTTACAATCTAAACATTCCTAGCAATTTCCACTGTTCGCGAAACAAATCGGGCTGCCAAACTGCTACTTTTTAGCAACAAAATTTTTAGAATTCAAGTGAAATTGTTGCAATCGCGTTTCTTTTCTCCTTTTTTTACTCTGCATGCTAAGTAAACTATTTATAAGTATGATGCAATTGAACTTTTATTCTACTCATTATGTTTTTTCAAAAACAAAGCAACAAGTAAGATTCATCTTGCAAGAGTTACTAACGCGTTTCTTCTGCTCACAGAAAAAAAATTTTAAAAGATAAAATTTAATTCCAAAGATATGATGAATTCAACTTTCACAGTTACTGGAGTATATGCTAATTAATTTGTATGAGAAACTTACATTCCAAGGAACGTATACAAAGGAATATTATTAATTCTAGAAAAATCGGACCATTAATTCCACTACAACTGGTTAAAACATTAAATAAAACGGAAAGATAAATTCACTTTCTACAATATTCCTTACACGAATATACTACTATGCGATTCAATATATTATTAGCAAATTTAAACTTTTGGTTGAACTTAACCGCAAATTCTAATCGAATTATAGCAATTACACATTCATGTATTCTTTCCTTACAGCAATGATCACATTGTGATTGAAAAGGTATGAGACAGAAATTGAGATTTCTGACTTACCTTAGTTAAATGTCAATTAACCGGACGTCTTAAAATCCATTAACCAATACAGCGCTGTGTTTTAATTTATTCCTCGAAGGTAGCCTTTCTCCTTTTAAATCAATTTAAAAGATGACGGATCGTGTTCAAGATATAAATTAAGTGTGCGCCTTTCCACATTTAAAACTGAAGGAAATACTCACAAATAGTTTAAAATATAAATATGAACTGACGATATTTCTTTTAGGATTGGAATGACTCTGTCATTTATGTATTTTGGATCTGGATAGATCAAATTATTATTCTTGGAATCATTAATGGTTCTCAGTGACGAAAAGAATATTTTGAATAAATTAAAATTAAAGCCGTACTTTCATGAAATTGTTGAAAAGAATACCAAATGACTTCGCTTTCTGAAACGACACACTTTCGTCTATTAATTACTCTTTTTTGAATTATTAATATTTTAAATAAATAGCTTCAATCTAAGCTTTTGCAATTTATTAATAATCAGCGTAAATTAGCTATTAAGGAAAACCAGTCTCCTCCCGATATTCGCTCAATAAGCAACAAACTAAAGAAGCCCTTTAATACACTTTGTGACGAGTAATTGCATTACTATCTGCGGGATTTCTCGGAGCCATCAAGCACTGAGTAGCAAAGCAGTTAGGCTATCAAGCTGATGAGTGGTTCGAATATCGAAAAATGCACAGCTAATTTTTCATAATTTTTGCTTGTGAAAATCTAATGGTCTGTATAAATATACTGCAGTTACTTCAAATGTATCTAATCATTCGAAAATCCTAAGCATGCGTATAAACGTTGAAATAAAATGTGATGGACGATAACTTATCACCTGGATTCGAGAGATTGGAATCACGTGTCATTTACAATTTAACTGTAGATCAATGCAATGAGTTACCCTGTGAATATCCTTTTATTGTATATAGTAACACATATAGCTAACTATGGGAAGGTTTATCATCCAAATTTCGAGAAGCCATAATGAATGTCTCACTTTTCTTGGCTTCATAGACTTACTACAGTTTAACTATGCTACGCTTTTAATTGTATATGTATTTTTCTTAGCAAAATTGCAGTTTCTTAGCAAATTTCTTAAATTTCATAAAAGCAGTTTTAATTTTTCATATCTCTCAATTTCAGAATCAGTGCAGTTTCTACTTGAATTACAGTCTTGATATATTAACAAACATTCCTTGTCTCTGTGATCTTTATTTTATGTCAATGAGTTTCTTCAACCAATGAAAAATAATGACTATTACTGGCGAGTTATATACTGACGACATTGGTTAGGTATCACTAACTTTTAACCCAATTTTTGTGATTGAAATCAGCATGTTTTCTTAACCACGACAGTATGTTTGAACACTATGTTTTCTTACTCACTGACATCTATGACAAATATAAAATAAATATAAATCCGCATTATTTTTCTCTTCTTATTATTAGAAGACTGAAAAAGAAATACAGTATTACCGAAGTTGCACAACATTAATGAAGCGTGCTCAGAATATAAAAGCTGAATTATATGTTGGGATATTATTAAATGAACATTTTACCTGAAGTACGGATATGCAGCACTAATTTAAAATTATAAAGTATTTTCTCCCTCTTCTGCATGCCTTCGTGATGTAACCTGTGGTATCGAAGCTTATTCGAGGAAAGGTTCAGGGTTTGAGTCCCAGCGAGTGAATTGCACATTTTTCACTTCCCCTGCTTAAAAAAAGAAAAAGAAATAAAAACAAATATTTCTGCAAAGTGACGTATTTAATAGTTATGGTCTCATTCTTTCGACTATGTGTCACGCATCTGCAGCTTTACATATAGCAAAAAAGAGTGTTATGAATAAAATCTACAAACCAAAATGTTAAGATTAAGTGAGAACACCCCACGCGTTGAAAAAAATGATTGGTTTCAGAAGTTTATGGGCTATCTAAACAAATACAACAAGACGAAATTTAACAAAGCTTTTCGGTACCACCCTGTTACTCTGATTAATCACGATTTCCTACGAGGAAAACGGGAATTCAAATCATATGATTTTCCCTACTTCCTCTGTAACTTATATTATTATTGTGTAGATATGTCACATATATGAATATTCGCATTCCCTGTACTTAATTAATTGATTATTTCAATCTCTATCATATTTTGGTGCTTATTTTTCAGGGACTGCCATGGAGTCATCATTCTAGCTCATGGTTTTCAAATGGGTTTAAAACAAGTCTTTATTTTTCTTTTACTTTACAGACGTTCTTTGGAGAGATCTGTTTCTTGAAATATTTCAAAATCAGGTGTCTAGGACAGTTTATCTCACTCAGACAGGAACAGTACATTTAACGCTAAATTCTTGCGTTTAGCTTCATAATTTCACATTTAACATTATATGAAGGTATTTACTTACTGACTGTAATTTCGAGCTTAATGAAAATTCAAATGTATAACTAAATGTATAAGTGGCAATACATATAAAGGTACTTCAGTGTTCCGCCTTTGATGCGGGCAACAAAAACCATTTCTTTCCTTAGAGAATACATAATCTAACATTACAGTGAATGCGACACAGGTAAAATTATAAAAAGTTGTGTGTTTATAGGTTGACATAATTTTCAACATACGTTTTGCTGCATATTAGGAATTACGACACGAAATAAATATGTCACCAAATTTTACAATTTTTAGTGTGAATAACAAGAAGTTTATTAATGATAATGGACAATAAATTTTTGTTTCTTAGAAATCTCCCATATTTATACCTTATTACAATTTGATTAAGTAACTGTTAAGCCATATGATGTGATTGTTTATCTTTACCTAAAATTATGTATTAAGAAAGATTAATAGTGTAAAGTAAAAAGAAAGCAATGTTTCCATAAAAACGTGGTTTAATAAATGTAAACTACAGATGATATATCTTTTTTTTTCAAAAAATCATTATTTTTAGTCATGCCTTAATTTAGTATGTCCGCTTTATCGCTTTACTATTACCAATTTATGTATTAAAAGATTCTATAGCGAAGTGTTTCAAACTTTTTGATTGGTTATTTGTAACAACATCTCCAACTGATGTAATTTATCATTCATTTGTTATCATTTAATTGATAAATTTTACCAGTATCTTCATCACTGCTCTAATTAACAAAAGATGCTTCTAATGCCATCTATTTTTTATCTTGATACAAAAATATCGAAGATAACTTTAAATTTTCATATAAATATTAGTTGCTGTCTTCTCCCGTTACAGTGTAGACAAACATATAGGAAAAGTAATTTCGAAATTTAACTATTACTCTAATTGAAAATTACATAATATGTAAAATTTCTTTCATTGGGATCAGAATTCATGCTACACATCTCTTGTTCTGATCTATGATCATAAGGGAAAATGTTCGTTTGATTTGAAAATTAAGTAAGTAAACCAACATAAAGTGAGAACCAGAATACCACACAAGACAAGTAGTAATTTCATACAAAGAAGTCAAAATGTGCACATCGAATAATAGCCTCAAGTTTCAATTCTGACTGTGTGTCCAAATTCGTACATGTACACTCACTTCCAAAAGTTAAGCCCGAAGATGTAAAATGCTAAAAAATCAACAAATACAGCTTTGATTGACACAAAATTCGGCAGGAAAGTAGCATATATATTTATGCATAAAACAAAACCAATAATTATATACAGAAATGAAAACAATATTAAATTTTTGTAAGTTATCAGATAATGACATACTGGAGACTTAAACAGAATTATGTATAAAGTGAAAATAAATCGCATAAAATGAAAAAAAATAGACCTTAATAGGATATGGGATCCCCCCTCATCTGTATATAAAGTTTACACCTTGTGACCATGCTTTCAATTAGGTGGTCAGCCACCGCAGAATTAAGCAATTGCCATTCTTTTTGTAGAGTAGATTCCAGCTCAATAAGAGTGGCTGGAGGTGAGAAACGTGAAGATACAGCACAGCCGAGAGCATCTCAAAGATTTTTAATGGGATTAAGCTCGGGCGAATATGCTGGCCACGCCATACGTGCAATCCCTTCACTCTCCGGGTAGTCATCGACATTGTCAGCTCTATGGGGACGCGCGTTATCGTCCATTAAAACGAAAGTAGGGCCAACTGCTGCAGCGTACAATCTCACAATGGGTTCTAGGACTTCATCTCGATACCGGACAGCCGTCAAAGAACCCCATTTAAAGATGTGCAGGTCGTAGCGGTATCCTAATGAAATCCGTGCCCACACCATAATGCTTCCGCCTCGGAATGCGTGATGTTCGGTGATGTTTTGGAACTGATTGCGTGTTCGTTGTTCACGCCATATCCTTATACGCTTGTCATCTGGCTCCAGAGCAAATCTTCACTGATCAGTAAACATGACATTGCCCCAGTCAGACACATTCCAATTGACATGTTCGCGGCACCACTGTAATTGCGTCCCTCTTGACTGGATGGATAGAGGAACACAAACTCGAGGTACCCGGCCGTACAGTCCACTCATACCTGTATGTAATCTTCGGCGTACAGTAGCTGTAGATATCGCCTTACCAATGGACGCTGTAACCGTAGATGTCACACGTGTGGAGGTCGCTGTGCGATTTCGCTTGGCTGCAGTAGAAATATATCAATCTTCCGCGGCGTTTGTAACCCTTGGGCGAGTGGCTACGGGTCTTCGATCAACTGTCTGTGTGGTTTGGAATTGTTTCCATAAACGTGAAATTACAGAATGATGAACGCCGAAGAAAACAGCAACACCTGTGATCGACTGTCCTGCTTCAATGCATCCCACAGCACGCCAGCCCTCAGAATCTTCCATTCATCTTCTGGAAGTCATAGAAACACGTATGTCTTGAAAACACATTGTACGAAAGTTTTAAACACCTTCTATCAGCATTTATAATTAACTTCTGTAACCCTTCATAAAGCTGGCTTCTTTATAAGACTGCCTTTTTTGCATATTTCTTGACATGAAAGCGCAATTGGCTGTTACCTAACATATTTGCATATTTCCATCTACCTCTGCAGCGAATTGCATCCTCTTCAATTCTGATTGGCTTTCGGAAATTAGCATTTTCCTCTCCGTGCTAACTTTTGGAAGTTAGTGTATGTTAGGCTCATTCTTCATTTCATACGGCGCGCTTTGATGGAAAGCAAAATTTTTATTACTCTCTTATTCCTTAAAACAGTACTTAATTTAATTCTAAAGAAATGAAGAAATTAAAAAATTCTTTTGCACACATACTGAAGTAAATACTAAGCACAGTACTCAGTGTTTTAGCACAGTATGTTTGCAATAGAATTTTTCGATTCCTTCATTTTTCTAGAATTAAAGCATCAAAACGAGTTGCAGGCTTACATCATAAATTGCACTTGAAAGCTATTGCACAATGCAGCTTTACAGTTCATTATTACTTATAAATTTACTGTTGATAATGCTTCATTGGTACTAATAATTAAAAGTTATTGTATTTATGTAATATTTTACATGCATAGAACTTTATGCGCGAAGGTGAATATTAAGTTAGGACAATAATTTTTTCTTGATAAAAGAAGTCTTCGGTAGGTTCAAGAGACATCCACTACTGCATACATCGTAAAACACCAGTGATAACAAACAATGGGAAATGTGAAAAATTTTGTAATAGGCGTATTTGGTGTCATTAATGTATCGTAGGGTAGCCCGGGTCTTAATGACGGCTGCACAAAGTTATGGTATGGATCAAAAAAGATTCTGGATCTCTTCGTAAGGTATCGCATTAAATCAAAATTCGAATATGTGCTTCTCGCACTAGCGTCAGTATTCCAGATGTCCTTTTACCCATACCCGATGCGTCTTAATTTAAAGGATTTAAGTCTGAACTGTTAACAGGCCACGTCCATATGTTGTACTATAGTCATTTTAGATCTAGGATATAATAAGAATCTAAACGTTAATAGTTGCGCATTGTTTAGGATGCGTACTCAATATGAATTCTTTTAATTACCGAATAAGCACTCTAACATATAATTATCTAGTAAAAAGCAGTGTGATCCGGTTCTAAATTTCTCTTAAATACTTAGAAAAATAGGTGCATTATAACATGTCCATGTAGATCTGGGTGTCCTTATTGTAACAATAAGGCTGACAAGTTCAGATGAGTCAATACCTGAATATCAAACACACACACGACATCCACAAACAATATTACAATATTAAAAAACAAACACACACAGCGCTTAAAACACTGAATCTTCCGGTACACGACGGAATCACAACTAAATTCTTCATTACATCCATTTTGTATCTGCTATTGGCCATTTACACTTATTGGAGTATATAACCATTTTTTATTGTTCAGCAATCCTTGTCATATGACTTTTAGCCTGCTTTAAGCACTGAGATCTCATTTCATTGTAGTAAACAAAAACGTATTTCTAGTACCGTGGTCTATGAGCCATTCTGAAATCAAACGTTTATGCATATCACTACTGCTTATATTTAATCCACACTCTAAATTCTACTTAGTTCTGGGATCCATTTACGCTGCTTTTCTATTTCTGAATGATACCTTGGTTCTGAAACATCCAATCCAGCCTTCTTTGTATAGTTCAAATTTGATGGAATTTTACCAACGATCATATTATATTGAATTAGTTGCAGCCGGGCCTTTCTGTGATATAAGCGTTTCGAAAAACCTGCAAAATCTAATTCTAGTTCAATATGATTCCTGTAATTTTGCAGCACATTTACTGGACAAGCGAAGCCATTGCTCTTTCAAATGATGATGGTTCACCACTTTAAGCGATTTTACCCTTGAAAGGACGATGCAGTCGCTCGCTATGTTGCTGGTAAAGCGAAACATAATTTTAAATTCGATTAATGAAACATTGCCCAACTACAGCGCAAATGAAATAACGAATTTTTCAGATTATAATATAAAATATAACGTAATAATGTATTTGCGTACTTTTATGTTGCTCCATTACGGTACTATTACTTGTCACACAACCAAATCTATTGTTCCGTTTTAAAAAATAATTGATAAAAAGAATATATAGAAAAATAATAAAAAAAGAATATTTTAATATGTCAAAATATATATATTTTGACATATTAAAATATATGTATTCCCTGACGTTTCAACAATGCAGAGTACAAGGAATATTGAATTGTTCAATATTCCTTGTACTTGTTTAACAGCCCACATGTTCAACGGTACATGTGGGCTGTTAAAAAGAGAAAGTTTCTAAACAATAGTATAAAAATCTATATAGATAAGGTAAAGCAATGGAAAAGCGGTTTCTAAGTGCAGGACAGAACAGGGGTAAGCGTACGGGACACCAAGACTTTACCATATGGTGAAACAGGTTACCGTAATGCTACTAATCCAAAGAAGCATTCTACAGAAGTTGCGAGTAAACTTTCCAAAATATGTTCATGCGGTTACGTGTATTATTTAGAAGAATTTGTATACTAATGTAAAGACATTTTCGTAACAGTTATTGCTCACAAATGTCTCATCCTTGTTACGAAAGGCATTTTACAATATTGTTGATTTTGTGATAAAATTTTGGATTATTTATGATAAATTTCGAAACTCGAGACCATTTGCAGTTGGTCTAACGATGTGATGCGCTTGTGTTAAAAGACATAAGAGAAAGTAGTGTTCTGGAGCTCTTTGTTTGCTGCAAGTGCCTTTGCCCGTGGAAGGGATAGTATTTCTCTTATAGTAATAAGTGGGGAAGGGTGTGTATTCAGATAAGAATTGATGTAAACGGGATTATTGAGACATCTTTTCCCGCTTATTAGCTCATGTTTTCTTCTGCCATGGGGAAAAGAATTCCATTCGTTCTTCTTCATTCTGCGGGATATGATTTATTTTCTTGCGTACTTCTACTTTTTAGGTGTGATATATTTCATTTTAAGTTCATATCTTCGGAATAAGGAGTAGTGGCTGCATCTTAGGAAGGAAGTCGGCGTCTTTGTTTTCTCCATTTCAGCGTGTTATAAAGTCTAAATGTCTGGCTTTTGTACTTATACATACACTATGACATAGATTTAACATTCCCTTACATTGATTCTTAAATTTTATAGCAAACAGACAGTAGAAAGCTAGACTAGTGGTGTCAAATGGGTAAGACGGTAATTCCTTGGGCAACTCAGCCATTAATTGTTGAACTGTGATAGGTTTATTCTTAAAACATATCACATATCTATGGATGATTTTTTTACAGTTGTTTCTACCATTAAATGACCAAAGCCTTTGTTGTACCTGATATAAGAGAGATTCTGGTTTTAAATGAAAGTATTTTAAATGCAAATGCTCCAAAATAATAGCAGTTGCATGATGCTTACCTGGTAAAAGAACAGAGAGTTTACTACCAGCAGGTATGTCCGAATGAGAGAAACGTCAACCACTCTAATTAGTCCCACAACTACTCCTGGTTCAAAAACCCTAATAACCCTACAACCCCTTTTTAATTGTTTTATTTCCTCTCTGAACGGATTTTGTGGGGCCTCCAATGAAATGCAGACCTTAACTATTCTAAATGTAATACTCCACACCATTATCCATTCTAAAGATAATACTCCACACCATTATCCATTCTAAAGATAATACTCCTCCCTCCTTACTTTGGGATTCTTACAATTATGGATAAATCTGAAAATGAAACTTAACTACGAATTACATTGCTGGTCACCGTAAATGCAGCACCCTGAAGGAAACATGCAAATAACATGAAATTTACAACATGCATTAGCGGAGGTGAGCTATGCAAATGATTAGAATTTCAGCGCAGACGCACATCACGAGCGCCTGTGGCGCCACTTCCAAGCGCTATTTAAGGCTTGGAGTTTTCGACGATTTCAAGTTCGGCAATTGTGTTTTTCTTGTGGTTTTTTTTTAAAAAAAACGATCAGTTAGGCCACGCAGTAAACAGCGATCATCGTTTGATCATGTATCCGAGTTCGACAGAGGAAAGATAGTTGCCTACCGAGAGTGTGGATTAGCTTTCAGGGAAATCGGTAGTCATGTTGGACGAAACCAAACAACTGTAATGCGGCTATGTGACCGTTGGATGCAGGAGGGTACGACGGACCGACGTACTCGATCGCATCCACCTCAGTGCACCACTTCACGTGATGGCAGGAACATTGTGCACATGGCAGTGGCGGATCGCTCAGTCACATCACGAACCATAACACAGCACATTCAGTCTGTAACTCATCAAATGTCTGCGCGTACCATTCGACGCCGCTTACAGCAGAGTGGTCTGTCCGTAAGACGTCCATTGCTTCGTCTACCTTTGACGCAGAACCACAGACGTCTTCGTCGCCAATGGTGCGATGAAAGAAGGATGTGGAAGGCAGAGTGGAATGAAATTGTCTTTACTGACGAATCACGCTTCTGTCTGCAACACCACTATGGTCGGTATCGAGTTTGGAGACATCGTGGAGAGAGGATGCTGAACAGCTGCGTTGTGCACCGCCACACTGGTCCTGCACCGGGTATTATGGTATTGGATATCACTCCCGCACTCCTCTAGTACGCATTGCTGGTACTTTAAACAGCCAGCGCTACATCTCCGAGGTGTTGGAGCCAGTTGTCCTTCCTTAGCTTCAGGGCTTGCCCACAGCCATATTTCAACAGGATAATGCGCGACCACACGTGGCACACATTGCCCAAGGGTTATTCGTCAATCGCCAGATTGAACTGCTTCCCTGGCCGGCTTGCTGTCCAGATCTTTCGCCGATAGAAAACATGTGGCCTATGGCTGAATGATTGACCCAGATTACATTGCAAGCCGCCACACCAGATCAAGTTTGGCAACGTGTGTAAGCTGCTTGGTCCGCTGTACCCCAAGAGCACATCCAAAGTCTCTTTGAATCAATGTCAAGGCGTGTGACAGCGGTGATCTTCGACAATGACGGCTACTTTGGCTACTGATTCTGGAAGGAACCACACTTCAAAGAATTCTATAAATTTAATCGTTTGATAGTTGGTCAACATGTTATCTACTAAATAAATTTTGTTGTGATATCTCTTGTCTTTCTTGGTGTCGCAATTTGGGTGGCCAGCAGTGTAATATGAATTTAGAATAATCAACAGAAAATTTAGAATATCATTAAAAAAGCTTAGTTCACTACATGCAATTAATTCAGAATCATTAACCTGTCCATTGTCCTTTTTATGTTTGTTTAAACAAACTTTTCTAGCAAGCTCAACTGGCAAGGCCTGTTGTGAAATCTTGAGACGTGTTAGAAAGTTACAGCATGGAACTCTTCACAAGAACACGTTAGAATATTCGCTTGATTATCTTTCCTTGGACAACAGAAACAGTCTCTCAGCTGTGTTAACTTTCTAACCTTGTTAACACTTTTGTCAGAAGCTGGTACCCTTAATCCAAGAAACCTCAATTTTGGCATGTGTCCAACAGAATGCCAGGGGTTTCTGGTAATAAAGCAACGTTTTCACCTCAGAACCTAGACGACCTGATAGTAATGTTCCAGGTAACTCAAGATTTGGTACTTAACGTTTTAACGTTTTATATAGGTGCAACATGACATTTCAATGCAAAGAAACACCCAAATTTTTTTTTCTTGATTATGGAGTTTTATATAAACAACAGTAGAAATTTAGAAATAATTTCTAAATGCAAAACGCAATTTTATCTTGATATATTGAGATATATATATTGAGGGTCCATAGTAGAGGAAAAGATAAGACACGATATTAAGTATTAATAGCTCATAACCTAAAAGATTTTGATGCGCTATGTTACGTTACAATATATCAAGGCACCAGTTGTTACTTTACAATATATCAAGGCACCAGTTGTTAGGTGCTAAATGTTAAATACTAACTGTTACAATAATTTGCCTACAATAATATCAAAACCAAAATTCATATTGCGTTGTGTATAACTAACCCGAACAACCCCTAAGACCAAGCAGGAGCACAGGTGTTAAAAACATTCACACAAGTCATCATAAGAAAAAACTCTGAATCAAATATATATATATAACCAAGGATATTTATTGCAGCATTAAAGGAAGACAATCTTTCAACTTAAATTTTTAGATCTGTGGAGTGTTCAAGTGACTACTTAAAATAATGCATTTAGAATTATAATATATATATTGTTAATTTCAAATATGCACCGAGATGAATTAATCAAAATTTACACCGTAAAAATTAATATTAAAATTTCATATGCAGTTATCAAAACTCTGCTGGCCAGCATACAAATACACAGGAATTTAATGAATCACCGAGCATGGTGTCTTTACCAATATTGATAGAGATTACTTAGTTCAAGAAATTTCTTAATTTACTCAGGTAAAAATTACATACATAAATTTAGCAAATCCCTTAGGCAGTTAGAAAATATTACATATTCAAGTAGACCCGTTGGAGAAAAATGATTACATTTATTCCTACATTCAATTACTCAATTAAAGGTAAAGTAGAATTTAAATTTTTAATCGTTCCTTAATTTGCAAAAGTTAAAGTTAATTCTCAACCAAAAATAGTAACAACTTAAAGTAAAAAGGTAAAATTTAGATAAGTTAACAAATTTAATATCCTGTCTTAATTCATTATATATAAATTTTAATTACATTCCAAGTTAAGGTTAAAAGTCCTAAATAGATTAATAGTGCAGCAGTTGCTTAAATACACAGCCTGGATTTAAGATCCAGCAGAAAAACCTTGACTAAAAGTTAAATAGAATTTAATTGGAAATTAAATACACATATAATTACTCCTTACATTAATAATTCATCACTGGAAAATTTACTTCAAATAATCAAATCTCTTAAAAAAAATTTTAATTTACCATATTACTTAGGAAACATGTTCACGGAATTTAAGTCGCAAGCTGTACTAAATTTCAGGTGAAATTAACAATCAAAAGGTTGAACTCACTTGAAGGGAAGAAGTGAAAATTTAATTAAGCATTAACTCATCTTATAGATTTTTTTTTCCGGATGTCCCATTCATAACAGGTGTTGAACAAGGCTCTGCCGACGACCAGTTCTTCGCAGATGTTGAACGAGGGAGTCCGGCGAGAAATCTGGACACTTGGATCAGACACTATGAAGATGGTAAAGTGCATTCGTGCAGCAAAACAAGAGCTCCTAAAGGTTCCTCCCTTTTCCGTCTATTCTCATCCAGGCGAGTTGATGGTAGTACTCGGATCTAAGTGACCGATCATGCAGGATCCGGATAACGGGATTCAAGTTGCATCCACTAGACTGCGAGAAGTCTCTTCAACGTATTAATTCGATGGGGAAAAACAACATTCTCGACTCCAACACGGGGATGGTAAAGTGCGGAGGAGTAAACTTCAAGTGTTTTTTTAGATGTTCATCTTTATCTTATTTCCCATCTCCGGCTCTTCCAGAGGAAGAAAAAATAACGTGCTTCTACAGCTGCGAATCCAAGGCAAAAAGGGCTGAGCATGGCCTTGCATGACGATTTCAATCGTCCAGAATCCAGAATTTTCGAAAATCACCAAATTTGGTGAATTAGTATGCAAATCTCGCCAAACACAAAACAGTGCTGCGAAAACTTAGTTTTTCCTTCTTCACACCAAAAAAAATTCCACCCTCGCCACCCCCTTCGCCAACAAGGAGGGGTGAGGGAAGGAATGCGACAACCCTATCGCTCCCGTACCACGCAACCGGACGCAGTACATGACCTTGACGAGAAAGTGCACAAAACGACGCTTATAGCAGAGTAAATTTTTAAACACGAAATTCAACAATTTTAGCAATTAAATGGGCATAATTCTCCAACGGGGCGACGTACAGTCATGAAAGTAGATTCATAAGAAGGGTAAATTTTTTCTCTTTAAGAGGTATAAATTTCAACCATGTGAATAAAAAGGAAGTATTTTTAAATTTAAAATATTACGCAGAAACAACCGATTTCCCATTGTCTCCTTCTCCCGAAGCTAATACTGACGAACGCGTAACGTAAGAATGAGAACTCTGTTTAGCTCGTATAAAAATAATTGATTCAATAACATAAGCAATACAATTCGTGAAGAAAAAATTTAGAATAAGCATAAATTAATGCATATAATTTACTCACTCAATAATTAATTAACAAATAACTGCAATTAACTACACATTAATCCATAATTCTAAACTAACCAAAATCACTACATAACATCTAAACGTATCCTATGTTCAGAGCAAAAATATCAGTCACAATTTTGAAGAAATGTGTATATAAGAATGCTCTTTAACTACGGAATTATGTTAGAATGAATACACTAAATCGTATGATATTAATTAAAATGACGAATTTGAGCTTTAAAAATATTTAAACACCTTGATATATTGTATTAAATATTTCTTTACACATAAAATGTACTATTTGACAGAAAGTAACATTTAAAAACAGAAGTTTAGTTTTCGTTACGTAATCCTCTGTCAAGTAATGAAAGCAAGAGAATATGTATTACCTGTATTAAATTATTCTCTGTTACCAATGCAATTTGCAGAACCTCCCCAAATTTATTTCCGTTAACTAATCAATGCAGGTTAGGCTAGTTTAATTTATTTGAAAATGCCAAAGCAACTAAAGCTATCTGCCCAAAACTAATCAAGTGCTAAGCTGAATCAATTGTATTAATGGACTGGATACCTTTGCTCAAGTTTTCGTCACTGTAACAATACTAATACCAAAATATTTCTTTTGTTCCAGCTTTAAAAAGACGTACAAGTCAAATTCAAACTTTTGCTTTAAAAACACGTTTACAATTCATCGTTGTTGAAAGAAGGAGAACGGTTAAAGAAACAAAAGCAACAACCAAAAGAAAAAAAAACACTAGAGTATTTTGAATAAGAAGATGGAGTTAATGGAAACTGAGAAACTCTTATTCACGCAAATGTTGAAAAATATAGTGCAGAATTTCCATTTTAAGTGGGTTCTGACTCGACAAAGCTTTTCTACAAAGATACTGACTAGACACAAAAACTGGCGCGTTACAGATAACATATTTATCTTTTTCTTTTAGATATTTGATCAGAAACATGCATATTTTACTCTGATGAAAATATTCTAGAAAATTTGAGAAAGAGGGGATTTTACTCATTTCCTACCAAATGCATTATATGCGATATTAAGCTGAAAATTCAGATAATGCAATAATATTAGATCTGAAATTTCATCATTGGAAATGTGGGAAATCAGAACCGCCAGTGAGGTGACGTCATCTGCCGCCAGCCCAGCGCAGCGCAGAGAAGCGGAGACAACACCCAGAGGTAGACGAGTACTACACCTGGTAATGAAGAGACAGAGTTCCTTCGAGGCTTAGGTTCCGGATCCAAGCGGATGATGCTTGTCTATAGCTAGCCATGGATGAGAATAGACGTATTCTCTCAAGGCATGAGCTTACGTGCCTGTAGGACTGTTAGAGACCGATGGTGAGAGAGAATTACTCAGTATTACACGAACTGCTATGGACTTACAAATCTTTGTGGGGTTATCGTTACTTTTAGTTATGTCAATTTATCATGTTATATTATCATCCCATCCTTTTATCATCTTTCATTCATATTAGTAATTTCATAATAAATTTACTTTATACTCATCTCGTGCTTTTGATACTATAACCCTACAGAAATGCATAATTGAAGTTATTTCTTTAGAAAATGGAATTAATAATTTCAGATGCAAAAATTGCTTATAATAATTTGCTTTTTAATAAATATGTAGACTTTATATTATGCTTTAGTATTCGAATACAGTGTAAGTAGAGTTTAATAAAATAAAATAAAGCTATGAAGATGTTATTTGTGTTTCTATTTTAATAATGGATTAAAGTCACTGACAAAACTATTTTAATACGCAAGATTCAATTTTGAGTTAAATTCATTTAAATTCTGTTTCAATACTGTATATTCCTTATTTCTGACTTCTTTACATATTTTTTTTCTAATATGCTGTGTACTGAATTACATGATTTATAAAACATATCTTCACATGTTTAACATCTAAAATCAAATACATTTTTCATAAGAATGGAATCTGAATTTCATTTTAGTAGTTACACTCGTATGCAAAATTTAGAGACCTTGAACATTATGTCGAATTTTTTGAAAAACTATGAATGAAATTTGAATGTTTAATGAAATTTAGTATGAATATACATGCATAACAGAGACAGACAGATGTACTTATCAAAAGTCATTTTACGTAAGCATGATTATCGAAAGCTAGTAGCATGTCCAAAATCCATGCTGTGATAACGAAATGAAAATTAGTCTAATATAGAGAACGGTCTCCTCTCACAGACAGGAAGTTGCTCAGCGTGACGGCATAGTGGACAGGAGGCAGTTCAGGAGTCTCTGTAGCAGTCGATCCTTCTCCTGCACCAGATTCTGAGTTACTACATGTATTTTTAACAATCAGTAACTTAACTATTTTGAATTATACTGCGTATTTTTCAACTTTAAAGCGATTTCAAAATAGGCCACATGAGCTAATAACGAAAGCAATAAAACAGAAAACAAATATTTCCATTTTTGTGACTCATTTCTTTCTCCTGCTTTATACAGACCGATACTGTCCATCGGAAAAATGGAAAAGAGAAATATAATGGCAATTCATTGCCTGGACGATATATATAGGTAACTCTGAAATTTTTTAGGCAGGGAAAGACAATATGTGTTAAAAGAAAATAATTTGATAAGACACCTAAACTAAAACTCCTTTACGTCGTAGAAAGTAATTTGTATCAATAATGCCAATTTATCCCTCATAGAACAAATTTTGTAAGTTAGGAAAATGAAATTAACGTGAGAGTGCAATCACGCTGTGGTTTGCTGTGATTTGTGGAGCTAAATCAAGAAGAATGCCTTCGATGTCTACAGTTAGCGCATGGAAATGAAGCTCCACCTCGGCGTATTGTGTTCAGATGGTTTATAGAATATCCTACAGCTTGAAATCGCCTCATGGATGAAGAATATGAAGAAGGTCTTTCGTCATAGGAAATACGAATGTCGGTTATACGAAAACTGTGAATAAACGATAATTTCTTCACATAAGAAATGAAACAGAAGGTATTTAAGACTGGATCCCCAAATGTATATGAAATTATTATTGGACAAAAGCATATCACCAAATTAGTTGAGTCATGTTCCTCATAAATTAATTGCACACCGAAACGCAGATCATGTCAGAATCAATAAAAAGACCCTAAAATTAATCAATACCGCATTTTTTAAATCATAGGTAGGGATGAACGATAAAACATACATACTGTATTTTGACGATCTAACATGCAAAGAAAGGAAAGTATGAGTCTTTGACGATTACCGCAAATCAAAAATGATGGAAACACAACGCCATGAGAAAAGTAAGGTACGCCGTTTTCTTCAGTAGGATAGAACTAGTCAAAGGGATCAAGTTAGAGGGATATAAGAGAGATACAGCTAAGTGATTCATCACTAGGCGTCTTCCAGGAATTCTTAGAAGCGGAAATCAAAGGAGTCATGTTTCACTATGTTAATGCATCTTCTTGATTCAGCAAGAATGATAGTTGGATTTCTTGAACAAAAAAGCACATCAGAGTGATAAAACATCCCTCATGTTCTATTGATCACACTATATGTGACTCTTGGGTATTTTGTAATCTGAAATAAAAGATAGGTGGCAGTCGTATGCATTCTGAAGAAGTGATTAATGAGGTTAATTTTCGCCATTTACCAGAAATGGACTGTTTGAAGCATTTAAGTTTTGAGAAATTTGCCTACAAAAGTTTTCTGATGGTGGAAGAGACTACTACCCTTAAAATAAGGTAAATTTAATTTGTACCATTTAGCTGTATCTAAAAGGTTTCAGAATGATCCTCGAGCCTGGAATCTCAGTGAGTAAACATGTACTACATAGTTTCATCTTTCACGGGATACGATCTACCGTTGTATTTAATATATTCGTTGATCCACATAGTAACCACAGATTTAATTGAATTATTTATGATGAAGTAGGACTGAGTATTGCTTCTTAAATTAGTTGTCTGTGAAAATTTGAACTAATTTTTACGAGCGTTATGATAAATGACAGTTTATCTAAATATTTCTTACTTACAATCTAAACTTCTCTAACGCGTTTTGTTCCGTTATTTCTTGCTTTCTTTCCAGTAGAATAGTCATTATTTTAAAATAAATATTATTACTAGTGTGAATTTGATGGTAACTTTTGATTTCAATTTACTTCCATTAAAATTTAGCGATAGCAATCAGCAAAAAATAATTTAGGAATTAGACGAAAATACTTTGGCTTCTACTCGGAAAAATAAATGAGTTTATAAATAAAAACATTACTAAAAATGAGGAATTTTATTTTGCCCGTAATAAAATGATATTCGTAGGTTAAAATAAAAATTCATTAAACTCATAGCTTTAGTGAATTTCGGTATCGCAGCTATAATTTTTAGCTTCTGCCTTAATGATCCTTACAGATCCGAAAACTCGGAAAACTGCCATAGATACATTAATGAACACTAATTGCAATAAATGAGTTGTTACATCCAAAGCTATAACAGACAGAAGCGCGATAATGATGTCGAAACTGCATTACTGAGCTTTGAAATAATATTCCGAACTAAAGGTCAATAATACAATAATAAATGCATAATTCATTTCAGAGATTCTTTCAAAACTATCACTGTGAAAAATGCTAAACTGAGAATAAACTTTGCAACTTATTAATGTGGTAAAACTCACAGGATGAAGGATGCAAGGGTAAATAACATTACTTATTTAGAATTTTATTCGAGACCCCAAATTGCAAAACTTCAAGAAAACGGTTGTTGCGGGAACGATATCTCGATTTTCTGCTATGTATCTAGTCATATTACATATAGCGATGGAAGATAACACACTACATATACGAAGTCACAGATTCCTATATATACAAAAAAAGAGGTTTTTCTGAAATTTATAAAAGAAATATTTTACTTTCTTGTACATCTAAAGTAGAAAAAAATCTCCTTTCTAATCTTGAAAGATAGAAAAATCTCCCGAGAAATGTCCTTCTAACGTGGATCACGCTCCAAAGCGATTAAATATTTGCCTAGGTTTCTAGGTTTGATATAATGAATTCATACATAAGTGAATATGTAAGCATAGTTTGCAAATGGAAAGTAATCGAAATTTATTTTAAAAAGAAATACTGCCTTCTCCTTCGTTTTCATGTGTTTTTATTTTTAAAAAAATGTAACGTTTAGGAAATGCATTTAATAGATTTTATTCCTTTGCTTTCTCTTGTAACAAACTTCAATTTTATCTATATTAAAGTCAGATACTACTCCATTACGCCTCGTTAGGGTTTCCATTTAAATGACGTATTTAAATATCAACGATAACTCGATATTACTTGGCAATACTCTAGCTATCCGAGCCACTTACTGTTTGCAACGCAATAAGCTTTTTATCCCGTTCTTGATGCTTATTTAAAATGATCCTTCGGGAATTTTTTGCAATAAATATAGTAACTTATGCATTACGTTTATTACATTTTGAACAGAAATTAAGTAGATATTGGTGCTATTTTTATACTTCAAAAATAAAATAAAATATTATTATGAAAATACAGAAATCTTTAATTTAAGAGCTTTAAAAAGAATTCCCTGATTATTCTAAAGTTTAATATTTACTGTCCCATACAGCGTTTACAATAATATTCAATTTAATATAGTATCAAGTAATTTTCCTTTTGTCAAATAGTTTTAAAACAAAAGTCTGGCATTCTTTGGAGAAAACATGTGTGATATGTATACCATTGCACTTCCTTTTTCTAATAAAGCTAGAATTTTTAATTTTTCACCAAAAATATTAATTGCCTATGGGGAAAATGGGTTACTAACTCTAGGTAATGTAACAAATATGTATGAACCGTAGGTTTCCTTCTAATCTGTTAAACTTTTATCAACCTTTTACGCATTAAAATTTTAGATCACATATAAAATAAGGGAAAATTCACTTACCTTCTAAGCGGCTGCCTTGAAGTGGCGTGGTTTCCTTTCTATATCCGTTAGTTTTTCCTGAAATTCATGCCCTGCAAAAATTCAATTTAATTCTTTTCAGAAATTTATTATTAACATATAAAAGATATTTACATAAAATTTACAGGTTAGTTTACAAAAGCATTATGGTTCAGATGCTGAACTATTATAAAGCTTTTGTACAGAAGAAAGAGAGGTAGTCTCTTTTTCGTCAGAAGGCGCCCGTGGGAGCTGAGTCGTTAGTAAACAAACATAACACTCCCACCTTGAGGTCCAATATCAGCAGAGGATGGACCTTCAACTGACCTATAGTTAGAGCCGTTTGAGATTTCGTCATGTGTCGAGTTCTGTGCCTCACTTTCGCATTCCACTTAGGTGTAATGTATTCATGAGGTATGATGTTCTTAGTGGGTCTTATAATCTCCGCTTGTGCAGTTTTCAGTTTCATCAATCTAATGTATCCGTCGTGAAATGGAAACATTTGCAGGATTCCAGCTAAGGGCCAGTTTATCCTTTTCGAATTTGTTGGATATGATGAAAAGATCACCAATTAACAGACGACGATTCTTTGATGAATTTTGAGCTTTGTTTTAGTTGTCCTAAGTACTCTGCTCGAAATCTTTTTTGTAAGTCTCGAAATCATTTCGTTAAGTCTTTTATCAATCTAGCTGTGTAAAGGTATCACTTACTGATGGATTTAAAATCCAAAAGATCTAATTCAGGAACTCCAGTCTCTGGAATTTATGTTAGGAATATTGCTGGAACGAGAGCTCTCAAGTCTTTTACGTCTTCTGACAAATAAGGGAGAGGATGGTTGTTCATAATGCTTTCTCAGTAACAAATGAATGTGAACTCTTCATAATTCAGAGAAGACTTTTCTAGTATCTTTTGAAGAATTCACTTAGTACTTCGATTAACTTTTCCCACCATTCTTCCCATCATGGCGAGGAAGGGGTGATAAATGTCCATTCAATTTTCTTAACTGTCACATTTTTTAAGATATAATATTAATCTGTGGTCTTAAACAAATTATATGATCCAACAAAATCGGTTCCGTTGTCGGAGTATACAGTGATTGGTCTACCATTTCGAGCGTGAACCGCGTGAAGGTTCGCAGGAATCTTTCGGCCGACGGAGATGAGACCAGCTCTAAGTGAATTACTCTATAAATCGCGCTATTAAAAATGACAATCCATGTTTTCTGACCTCCTTTTAAAATAAGGACCTGCCAGATCAACACCAAAAATCTAAAAAATTAAGGCATCTCTTATTCTGTCTTCAGGTAGCAGCACTTGGGGAGTCTTACATGAATCAGAGTCGAACCTCCCACATCGAACACACTTTTGGATAACTTTACGTACTGTCTTCCCACTCTTTATGATCCATTATTTTTTACTTAACGGCGCACATAACGAATTGTACTTAAGCATGACTTAGCCTTTCATGTTCAGATTGATCAGTTTTAATACTAGCAGATGATCTGAGGGAAGTAAAATTGGGTAACGAAAGTCAGCATAATCGTCTCTCTGAAAGATACGTGTTTCCACCTTTATAAAGCCATTGAAGTCCATGATAGGTTGTAGCGCAAGCATTCTTTTATCTTTTATGCCTTCAAATGATTCTTGTTGGATCAGTCAGAAAGTCATTGTTTCAGATCTTTTTATTTTTTAGACTGAAATTCTGCAGTGGATTCTTTCAGATGACTGTGCTGTTGCAATTTTTAATAGATCTAAAGATCCCAAACCCGACTTTTATGATCTTTTCAAAACTTGAAATTTTGTCAAAATGTTAAATTTGCCTGTATTCGTGTTATTGCTCCCTCAACCGACAGTTCGTTTCCTCTCTCCATTTACTCTGTCAGGATGTTCTCCATCTGCAATGGGCCACTTTTCTGGAGGTCGAAGGATACAATCTTGTCCTTTCCAGCATTCGGATATTGAGAAAATCCGAATGGTCGAAAGGACCAGATCTCAATTCCTTAGCAGAGCAACCGCAAGATATCAAATCCGGAGGGCTCAACTTTCCAGGAATGTGATGGCAGTGATCTGTATTACTCAGTTTTCGAATCTCATTCATTCGATTGGCTACAAAAGTGGGCCAATTTTCCTCTCTGTTTTATCCAAAATACGGCATTTGTGGAATCCATCCAGTAAAAAACCGCAACCTCTTTTAGTTTCAAGTCTTCTTCTATTGTCTGAGAAAGCCTGGCTCCAATAGTGCAAGGGAGTATCTCTAGTCCATGTATGGTGAGTGTTTTTAGGGAACACCTTTAGCTCTGGATTGTATAAATTGAGAAGTAACCTCACCACTGTGTCTAAGGAAAATTCAGGTTGCATAAGCGTCCTTGCGTGCTTCCGAAAATACAAGCATAGTAGTACTTTCTTCTGTTTTGGGACATAGTCTAGAAATTTTGATAGCTTTCAAATATTTTCACTGAGATGACCATGTAAAACATTTCTTCACTAGATCATTCGTCAGATTCGTATCTCAGTTAATTTTCTGTTTCCAACACTCCTGCAGAATCAGTTTAGGCATGAGACTAACTGGACTTTTAAACCCAACTGGGTTAGAGATTTAACTTGTCAGAAATAACAGATCTTTTGGTCAATACAAGATTTTCTTCATCTTTTATGTGACAATACAAAGTATCGTCAAACAAGTCCCATTTCAATTCTAATAGTGACACAACTTTATAATCTTGAGAAAAATTTATAATTGAAGTTTAATTTTTAAGCCTGTATGCTTTCAACTTCTTATGTCAAATTTTGCAGTAACCGTTATTTCTCTAGGTCCCTCGATAAATGAGTTCAATTATTTAATTGATTCCACGAACACTACACAGCTATCCACATAAACGATTTTCTTTAGCTTTGAATCTATTTCCTGATGCTGATTTGGGATATTTTCCAAATGGTTGTTAATCGTAGCAGCTGGAAAAATTGGCTGTCGTTTAGGAAGAATTCAATCCTTCGGTGCCGATATATAGTTAATTTTTCAGGCTGTTCTTTCTCCCACTATAGGAAACGGAGAAATTTCTCTGGTTCTTCTATCCCTCCAAAAAGCTCATGTGTCAAACTTTCTTGACCTAAAGATATTAGTTTTAATTTCTCTGCAAGAAATGTACTGATGTATGATGTGGTACTTCCGGTATCCAAAATGATTTACCTAAAATTGCTTTCACCATTCCCGAGAACAATGACAATTAAAGTTTGCAAGATTACAAGTTTACGAGAGAATTATTTGTTAAAACCTTATTTTCTATTTGTTCTTCCATAATTTTCCCCTTTTCCTCCTGTTTCTTTTTTAAAACACACTATAGCGGCATGTCATTGTTTACATAATTCGCATCTTATTCTAGAAGTAGTACAATTAATATTGAGGTGTCGTGGATGTAAACAGTGATAGCATATTCCTTTCAGTTTGCATTTTTTCCTTAGTAGACCACAAAGGGGCTTGTTTACATGTTATAAACTCGTGATCAGAAGAGTGGCAGAAAATATATGGGAGTTCTCCCCCACCTGCAAACGTGTGTTCATTAATTCCGCAGCTGTGTGTTTACCAACATGTCTAGTTTCACTCAGTCTGTTAAACTTTCCTGGAGCTAAAACGATCTTTGGCTGTAGCATCGAGAATGAACGTTTCCACGCAATTAGTTGTTAAGAAAGGAATTTTACTAGATGATTCAAATCATAATTTGATTTTCGAACTGTTTTATTATATTCCAAAATTAATCTAAGGGCAATGTTTTAAGTAAAATAGGTGTTAATAAAGCTTCATATGTTTCTGATGTCGTATTTAATGATTCAAGACATCGGATATGTTTCTGAATGCAACTAAATAACTTACGGAGGTTTTGAATGCCGTTAGAATCTTTTAAAGGACTTATTTTCAGCAGTTTATCTATATGGGCATTTACTAATACATCTTTATTTCCAAATCTTTCTGGGAGAAATTTTAATGAAGTTTCATCATTTTCTTTGGTTAAATCGAAACCGTCAATGGTGTTACAAGAGGTACCGTCCAGAAAGAATTTCTAATAATTAAATTTACTTATGGCGTCAAGCGTTTTATTTTTGCGTGTGGCAGATGAAAAAGTGTTCCAAAATGTCAGCCATTCACAGCTGTCGCCATGAAACTTCGGAATCGTAAGTTTAGGAAGCTTTATCTTTTAACTTTCGATTTTAACGTTTTCTATCATATTTTCGCTTAGCTGTTCCGTGCTTTTTAACACACTTAGTTTTTGTAGTTCTGCATCAATTTTCTTCAATTTTTTGTTACCTTTGTATTTAAATGTAGTTATTCTTTCACGATATTTGTCAACACCGTTTAATTCCTGGTCTAGATCCTTTATGTTTATTAATTTTTTTTGTATCAGCATCTACATGTTTTAATTCGTTTGATTTCTCTGCCAAACCCTTATGGAGCTGCGTTTCCTTTTCAATGTATCGAGTGTTTCCGCAATTGTTTAATACTCAATAATTGAATAATTATCAGCAATTCACTAATTATTTATGCATACATATTATCTATATCACTGATATCAATTTAGACAGTCAGCAGTTAATTTATGGAAAACAGCAGTTATTGGCAATCCCTATTAGAGCGCCATTTTAAAATGCTTTCAAATTTTAGGTATTAAAATTTTATTTCACTAAATAGATAAGTTAAACTTCACTTACCTTGTAGGGATTTATATTTGTTTTAAATAACCAATTTAATTTAATTTTCAACTGCTTTCCTATCAGCCTTCATTTCCGCTAATTGTCAATGCCAGAATATTTAAATTTGGTAACGCGCGTGAATTAATGCAAATTCTACTTTGAGAACAAAAGGTTTAAATACCAAGTTCTAGAAGGGAAAATTAGAGAGTGTGAGCGAACACTGTGCTTTTGTAGCGTGAGCTTCTGTTAGCAGTTATTGCTAATTAACGGGGCGTAACGGCTATTACTTTGCTGCTACTAGATTTTCAACGCTCCTTTTAGAAAACAGGACAGTCTGAGTCATGTAGCGTAATTCTACTACTTGTTAAATTCTTCAAATTTTTTAAAATTTAGTTCTTGTTATTAGAGTTACCTCCCGACTGAGGCGTAGCATGTTAGCGTCAAGTCGACGCATCGTGAATTTTAAAAGAGCTAATAAAGGGTTCTTTTCACTCTTCTCCTGTGTGGGTTTCTACACGCTCTCAGCTGTTATATTACAAGATAGACCAGAGGGTCTTACAACCTTCTAAAGGGGTTCCTTGAACTGGCGTGGTTTCCTTTCAATATCCGTAAATTTATCTTGAAATTCATTCACTACCAAGCTTTAACCTATTTTTTTTTCAGAAATTTATTATTAATATATGAAAGATATTTACATAATGTTTACAGGTTAATCAATACCCATATACTGTATACTGTATACGGTTATAGCTCATATACTGTATACGGAGATTGTGTATCGTTTCGACTAATTTTAGATGTGTCACTCTTTCAGTTAACTACTTTTTCTCTCCTCTGACAGATGGCGTCAGTGGGAGCTGAGTTAATAGTAAATAAACGCAATATAATGAGCTATTTATTTGTCAACTGAAACTTCCAAGAAAAGCATTCGTGTTTTGTTGAGAAAGTAGCTTTTTTAGTAACCGTACCTGGAAATCAATAGTCAGAAGATAGAGCCAATCTGCGAAGTATGATGTATATCCAGTATTCATTTTCTTTTTATTTATTTACATAGATAATTTGTCCTTGTTTTTGTCCTAACAATGGAAAAAGATTGTTACAGATATTACAGTATTTTCAACTAATTTTCAAGTTTTCGGAAAACTATTATTTCCGGGTTAATATTTCGCACTTATATTTTAATTTAAATATTAAGTTACAGTGGTATATTTCACGATATAAATTAACAATAAGCGTATTTTGATGAGTAATTCTTAATTGAATGGAATTTTAGGTACTATATTTAGCATTTTATTTATTATTTAGTAGATCAGAAGCAAATATTTTGTAGTAGACTTTCATGATAACGAACTCGAACATAGGAAACCTTGGGTTATAAGTGAACTCTTTCTAATATGAAAACGCAAACTTTGTGTCAAGAGTTTACACATATTACGTCTTACTCTAATTCACATTTAAAAGCGATGAATATACTCCTTTTTCATTACATCTAAGAATTAGAAGATTTAAGGAGGAAAGGCGTTCCATCTCTAACCATCTTTCCGACACAGAAGAAGATGTTTCCCACTCTGGCGTCCCTTCTGGTCAATCGGTTAATAAGAGAGCGGAAATGTTCCCGATGATTTCGATAATGTGTATTTTAAGTCTTTCTCAAAAAGGTTTTGCTTTTCATATTCGTACTTTTTGAACGCCTTAAGTATTGAGATATCTTCTCTTTATTTGATTTTTTCAGTGATTTTCATTTTTCTATTTTTCGTTTTTCATTAAAAATAATATTAAAGATGTATATTAACTTGAGTTTTAATGACGGACAGAACTCATGCTTTGTTTAATTCCAAATGAAAAGTTTTATTACATTCCTTATATGAGGATTTATTTAACACAAGTATTGTTGCGTTTAATGCAACTTGTGTTTAATGTGAGGATTAACAGTTAATTTTAAAAAAGCTTATTCTATTGCTCTTCTTTGAACCCATGCTTTCTTCCTGGAATATTTCAGTTTAACGCGTTATGCAAAGTAGGGTAGGAAGATACTATTTAAGTTGATGTCTGAGTTATTTCAGACAGAACATGTTCTGCCTTATGGACAAATTGTTTCTCTACTATTTAAGCTTGCTATTTTACGACCGTGCATATTGATTGCCGATTAGTATACGTCAGTCGTGGGACAAAGAGCCAATTAAGCGTTAAATAGCTGCCTTCCAAAAGTTAAGGACCTGCAAGTGTTTTTTCTGTCTAATTTGAGAATGAAGCAACATAGAAGCAAGAAATTCATAGGACCTGTTTACTAAACAGTTCTATCATGAATGCGATATAGAATTTTTCTAAAGTTCAACAAAAACATGTATTAAAACAAAAATTTCCACTGTTGGCAGAGAAATCCATTCTTGGAGAAACAGTATATCACATATATTTGAGGAAAAATGGGGTGGTAACATTACAAAAATGGGGTGGTAACATTACAAAAATTAAATTAAAAATCATTCTAATAAGGAATGTGTCCAACCTCAGTACAGTGGCAACAGAAACGTTTCATGTTGTCAATTAAGTTGTCGGTCAATGAAATGGGAATCAATGACAAGACACAGAGTAATCTTTGTTCAAGCTCATCTAACGGCCTTCCATGAAGACCTAAAGCAGCAAACTGTCTCCCAAGGTAGTCCCAAAGATGCTCTATCAGATTCAAGTCTGGGGACTGAGCTGTCCATTTCATCCGCTGCATACCCTGACCCTCAAGCCATTTTTCAGCAATCCGAGCTCGATGTGGTCGCGCATTGTCGTCCATCAGAAGAAATGCAGGACCAAAAGCAGCAGCATATGTGCGGACATATTGATCAAGGATGTCGTCTTGATATCTCACATCGGTCAAAGTTCCTCCATGGAACACATGCAGGTCAGTGTGACCACCGAGAGAGATCCCAGCCCAAACCGTTACTCCTCCACCCCTGTAACCGTCTCCTGCACAGTGTGGGATTTGTTGTATCTGATACGTTGTTGACTCCACATCAGCTGACAACCTGAATCACTTTCCACTGTGTACCTGGGCTCGTCTGTGAAGAGAACAGAAGCTTATAGTTGACTGATCTAGGAGACGTGTTCTCTTACTCATCATAAACGGGTAGCTCTACATCCCCGGGTCAAGAAGACACACAACTGGTCGTCTTGCATACAGACCTGTATTGTGCAGACGTCTGCGCACTGTAGTAGCTGAGATTCGTGTTCCTGTTGCCACTAAATGATCTGCCATAAGCTGAGGCGCAGTAATCTTATTCCTTCTTCGGGCCGAAAGAGCTAAATAACGGTCACCCGCAGGTGTAACTCTAGGTCTGCCCGGAGCATGTCTTATAGATACAGAATCCTCGGATTCAAACTGATTCCATAGTCAGTGAACCACACTACGAGAGACATTGAGACGTCTAGCAGTATCAGCTTGTGACATCCCCATTTCCATGCATTCAATTGCCCGTCACCTCAACGAATCAGGCAAACGACTTCTTCTGGACATTGCTAGACTTTCCTGGATATTGTCGACGAAATTGTGATAACAACTGAGCATCAACATTCGTGAACAAAAATTAAAATTCTGTATTGTTTATTCAACTCCTATATAAGGATTCATTTCTAAAAAAATAAAAGTGATAGCTATTGTCTTTGGACATATTTTCTTAAACCTCGTTACTGTCATGCATATGAACTGTGAATTTAAACAATACCGTCATTTTTGTAATGGTGAGCTTTAAGAAATACGCTATTCCTTAACTTTTGGAGGGCAGTGTATCTCTGCGCAGGTTCGTCTGATGATTTGGCTTAGCTATAATTTTACATTTCAGTTTTTAATTGCTGCCAAAAATACTCGCTTAGATTTGTAAACACCAAGAGTGCCGAATGTAAACAGTTGAGTTGAATAAAAGGGCGTTTTCACCCTTTCCACGTGTTGTTATTAATATAATTTGAACTTAGGGAATAGTCGCTTCACAGTTCAAGTAAATATATTGCCAAAGAAAGTAACTTAGCTAGAATCTTACATCTTGAAGAAACGGTGGTTTATTTATTTTCCTCCTATAGTGATTTTCTTTAGGAGCCAAGCAGTTAAAATCGTTAAACACAAGCAATTTCACAATGATTGTGTTTAATGATTTTGACTGACAAGCAAATGAATTTAACTAACCATATTTTAACACACAAGCAATTTTTTGATTTCAAGTGAAACGTGTTGATTGCATGGATTTTTCTGTTTCACGCAATGTAATTTAAATACGATTTCAGTTTTCTTTACAAAGCTCTTCACTGACAGAAATTACCCAAGTCGTCTATTTTACCAGAATGCAGTGTCCAACCAATATAATCTAATCTACCTCTTAAATAAATTCATAATATCTTTACAAATGCGTTTCTTCAAATTCTTTCAACTTCGAAGTCGAACTAGAGTCAACAGGATAGTTAACCTCTCCGCAAAAGAGAAATTAAAGGTAGAAAAGATATTTCATGAATTATATTTTGCACTTTCCGGCCATAAAAATGAGAAATAAAAGCACTATGTAAAATTCTCAGATTCCATTGAACGTGAAAAGCTTCAAGAAAACATAGCTTGTTGTAATTTTGAATAATTTTAAGCTAGACAAGCTTAAGAAAGAACAGTTATAGGATCAAAAGTTATTAGAGGCTGGAGATTAATTTATTTCATAATATACAGAATTCCTACCTTCAAAGTGAAGTTTTATAGATTTTATTGAATCCTTAATTGCAGCCGGTAATTTTGAAGACCTAGAAGAATCACTGGAAATTTTAAAATTAAAAGCTATTTCTTTGAGAGCGGTAGCTGAAAAAATTAAAATTTTGACGGATGTTAATGACATTGAAACCCAAATCGAAAGTGCTTTTGAGTACGAGGAAAAGATTGCGAAATGGAGTTTTAGAGGCACAAAATTATTAGAAGGGAAAATAAATAGGAATAATTCACTAGTTGCTAGTGGTTCTTCTCACGACAATAGTGACTTACCTATTATTTCTGGTATTAATAAAAGTTCTGATTACAATGTTAAATTTCCAAAGATTATGATTGATAAATTTTATTGAAAAGCTGAAGTGTGACAAACATTTTAGAATTCTTTTGACACGGCAATGAATCAAAACGAAAAGCTATCTAAAGTGGATAAGTTTAATTACGTGCCTAAGCACGTAATTAAACTGTTCGGCGGTGCAGCTTTGAAAACGATAGAAGGATTTTCTTTATCACCAGAAAGCTATGACGAAGCACTTAAAATTCTTAAAGACACATATGGCCGAAAAGATAGATTTATTAATTCTTACATGCCTAAACTCTTAAATTTACGACCTGTCCGAAGTTCTAATGATATTAATGCTTATGAGAACTATATGACACGTGTAACGTACAAGTAAGGTCACTAAATTCGATAGGAATCAAAACCGACTGGTACGGAAATTTACTGTATCCTTTATTAATGAAATGTATTCCTCAGGATATAACTCTTGATTTTGCTCGTCAAAAAGCAGATGAAGAAAATTTTAATGTCGACGACCTCATGAAATTTCTAAAACGGGGAATTGAATCGCGAACGAACTTCATTAAATTTATTTTATTCTAAGAGTTACGCTAATTCTCTCGAAAGGCATTCTCGACGCAATGAAAAACGAAACAACTTCCACACTCGGAACTCATTCAATGCCAACAAGTCTGGCGCCAGCTATTCCCCTAATGTAAACAAAGTTGTAGCTGTTCGAACGTTTCCTTGCGTATTTTGTGAAAGCCAAAAATCATGTATCGGAAAAATGTGTTCTACCCCCGGAAGAAAGAAAAAAAAGTTTAAAAATTTTAATCGGTGTTTCTTTGTTTCGAAAGAAACTGTAGAACAAAAAATTGGTCATTTCAATTAAAATGCTCAAAACGTGATTCTAAATATCATAACATACTGTTCCATGAAGAAAAGAAAAAGATTAGTAAAGAAGAAATTTAATTCTAATGCTGTAACAGCAAAGATTTCTTCTAAATGTTTTAGTGTGAATCAAGAAGTTCCAGTGATTAATCGATGATTTGCCAAGTGTTAAACTCGAAGATTTCCAGTGATTAATCGATGATTTGCCAAGTGTTAAACTTATTTGTGATGGTAAATTAATTAAGGTAGTAGCCGATACTGGCACACAATTAACCGTCGTCAAGGCCGATATCGTACCAGAAAAATACCATACGCCACATGGAAGTGTTATCCTTACGTCAGCTTTCGGACAATCTTTAAGGGCTCCTCTCATTAACCTAACTTTATTTATGTATTCTGAAGATGATAAATTTATGTCACCTATTTTTATAACCTATGCAATAGTGGATAAGATATGAAATGATTTACTTTTGTCGTTAAGTGCTTTTAATGAGTTAGTTGGAGACGATAAACGAAAGTTTAATTTTGAATGCGAAAATGTAAACATTACTAGTGCTAGTTTGGTTGAAATGTCTTTTTATGAAACTGAAAATTCTGACGAAATACTTACCCATGATAGAGAAAGCCTATTTAATGAAAAATGTAACGAAACTGTTAAGAAAATAATAGAAAGTTGTGCTCTTGTACATGAAGCCACAGGTAAGAATGATTACAAAGGTAGCACGACACAAGATCAGCATGTTTCGGATTCAGAACTGTTTCGGGTGCAACAAATTATCAGGACTCGTATTTCTTTTTATCCCTTTGGCGAACATGACGTGTCCTGACTGGACAGTGAGTTGACTGCAAACTATTTTCTATGGAGTAGCAAAGACGACAAGATGAGGAGCGTTAAAATTACCCTTTAATTTTTTCACGTTTTCACAGTCGCTCCCGCACTTCGGGATACAAAGACCAACCACTTGTGGTCTGAAAGTAAAAATTTAAGATTAGTAAATAACTAAAATTTAAATAAGAGTTAATGTTTAATATTTTACGCAGATAAATAACACTAAGACTGGCCTTTTAAATTACTACGCTTGTAGTACGGAAACTGCGGAAAACTACAATACGTCTTTAGATTTCAAAAGAACTATAACATTTGGCCTTAAAGGCGGACAGTAACTGATGGCAAGCTCGGGTGAAGATTCGTGGCAAGATGGCTAACTCTCTCTCCTTCTACTATGCTCTTGGCAAAACTCCGAACTTAAAATACTTAAGCGTTAGCAAACACAATTTGCATAAACATATTAATGCGTTAATTCTGGCCGGAAGTGGTAAATAAGAGATGATAGTAAAGTTTTAAAATAAAATAAAGGTTAGACAAACTTAAGATACTTACAAAATGAATGATCTATCTTTAAAAAAGTGCTCGCAAAATGTTAAGAACGGAAGTAATAACTTTATTGACAACTTTTTGTATCATAAAGATAAAAGTTTAGGAGAAAGAGTTCACCAGTAAGTTGTTCCTAAAGAAAGAAGAAAACAAATTTTGGACTTAGCGCATTCTAGCTTAAGTCACCTGCGAGCCAAGAAGACAGCCGAACGTTTGAGATATTCCTTCTATTCGTCTGAAATCAAGAAAGATGTAAATGAATATTGTAATACTTGTACTTCTTGCTAACTTCAAGCAAAAAAGGCGTGCCTTTGATGAAGTTCCGATTACGTCAGTAACACGTCCTAAAGAACCATTTCAGGTAATTAATCTGGATATCCTCGGACCTGTACAGCCAAGCTGTCGAGATTATAAACATGTCCTGTATGCTGTTGATCAATGTACAATATGGCCGGAAGGGGTACCATTGAAAAATTTGAATGCCAAAGCAACATGCGATGCGTTGTTGCAAATCTTTACATACACTGGAATCCCTGAGATTGTTGCTTCGGATCAAGGAACTAATTTTACCGCTTCATTGACTCAAGAGTTTTTGAAAAGAATCGGCTCATCCCCAAGGTTTTCGACTCCTTAATCATCCAAGCTCAAATGGCCTTGTAGAAAGATTTAATACTGTTTTAAAGAGAATGATATATAATACCATTAGAGAATATTCAAAAGATTGGAAGAAGCATCTACCATACTTTCTCGGGCTTATCGAGAAATCCCTAATGCTACGACGGATGTTAGTCCTTTCCAGATGCTCTATGGAAGACGTCCTAATCGCCCTTTATCTATCTTGAAGACGTCATGAACTCATGAAACTCCTGTTCCTCATGGAAAGTTAAGTTTAGTTACCGATTATCTGGATGATTTGAAGATGAAGTTGGAAAAAGCTGCTGAATATGCGGAACTTGCAGATGTTGGAAAGCAGCAAGCTTATGCATTCTACCCTAACTGAAAGACTCGTCATAAAGAATTCAAGGAAGGTGACAGGGTTATAGTTTTAATCCCTGATAGTCAAACCAAAATTTATGCCAGATGAATGGGACCTGCGACGGTCATCAAAAAGCATACTGATTAAAGTTACATAGTACAAATGCCTGACAATTCCTCAAAGCACGTTCACGCAAATAAGATACGAGAGTTCAAGACTGCTGTGAATAATGTCGGTGTGATTTATGATACAGATATTGATTTCGGCGAAGTTGAAAACATTCCAAGAATTGTTCCAATGAAAGCAAAAGAACACTATTCTTAGGAAGTATGTCATTTTACGCACCTTGAACAGTATAAGAGAAGAACTTACGGAAGTTTTAAGCAAACGTAAGAACCTAAGAGCTGGTATTCTGAAAATCGCCAATATTGGAGAACATAACATGAAATTAAAGCTTGGAAGTGTGCTTAAGAAGCAGAAACCGTATAGGATACCTGAAGTTCTAAAAAATGAAGTTGATCGACAAATAGATGAGCTATTGCAGCTAGGGCTAAGTTTTGAGTCAGAGAGTAAATATGCACACCCGGTAGTTTGCGTATCAAAAAATGGCGGAACCGTGAGATTATGTGATAGCTGAAGTCACAGACGGAAGCTGATGCTTTCCCAATGAAAAACACCGTAGACCTAATTTACCAAGTGTCAAAGTCCAAATACATCAATCTGAATGATCTCCTTAAAGGGTACTGGCAGATACGACTGAAGCCTGAGTGCCAACCTTTAACGTCGTTTGTGACGCACCGAGGACAATATGCCTTTGGATTAAAGAATACCGCCGCAACATTTCAGAGGACTATGAACAAGCTTCTCATCGAACACAAAGACTATGCTGATTCTTATAGTGATGACGTGATTATATTTTCTGATGACTGGGATACACATCTGAAACATCTTAACAAAGTACGCTGGAAAAGGCAAATTTTACGGTTAATTGCAATAAGTGTGATTTTGCAAAAAATAAAATCAAATTTCTAGGATACATAATTAGTTCCTGTTCCCACGAACGTGACACAGAAAAAGTTGAAGCCATGCAGAATCTAGAAGTTCTCCGTACTAAGAAAGATGTAAGAAATGTTTTGGGACTATCGTTTTAACGATCTTACATACCCCATTTTTTTGCAATAGCAGAACATTTAACTCCATTGACGAATAGAAGGGCTTCGAAGGAAATTACTTGGCTGGAAGGAACATGATGAAGCGTTTATTCGATTAAAACGTGCCATTTGCAATACCCCTCAATGTTACACTCCAAATTTTAGTTTGCCTTCCATCATTCACGCAGACGCATCAGCATACGCCGTAGGAGCCTGTTCGGCTCAGCAAAATGAAAATAGTATAGAACACCCAATAGCCTTCGCTAGTAAAAAGTTTTAAGCTGTTATTGAAAAGGAAACGTTTGCCGTTATCTTTGCCCTGAAGTAGTTTGATGCTTATATCTTTAGTTATGAGATAGTCATCATTAATGACCATAACCCCTCTCAAATTTCTCACCGAATGTTCCTCACAAAGTTCTCGTTTACAGCGCTGGTCTTTAGCCCTACAACGATTTTATGCAGTGATTACATACCGGAAAGGAAAAGATCACATTAATGCATTCTCGTTATCCCGATTGACTGCCTCTCATTGGAAGCATGACAGACATTATGAAATATAAGACATTTTGAATATTTAGTTTGAACATTTTGTTTTGAGCTAAAATGCTAAACTTTTGATTCTTTCCTCTAAAGTTACGTAATATGCTTAATGTTTTAGTCAGGGTTTGCTAAAGTATTATGTTTAATTTTAATGATTGATTTGGATTGTCCTGTTTAAATGATAATTGCTCGTATGATTATGATGATTTGAAAGATTTAAGTTTGGAAAGTTGATTTAATATTACATCTTTTAAATGATTAAAATTACTGAATTTATGTTGAAGTAACATTAATTTAAAACGAAAAGAATTCGTTAATTAAGTTCGAAAATTTCATGAATGTTATTTTGTTTTGTTTCAAGAAATGCTTATATGTGGATTTGACAGGTCATTGAAGGACACAATCAAATCCTTTAGAGGGGAGGTCTCATGATGTGATGACTACACATGTGCAGTTTAGCCAAACGGCCTGCAACGCCTCTTCCTGATGTGACTTATTAGAAAAGAGTAGAGACCGCTATTAGCCAAGTAATGAAGGTAACCCACTGTACGCCAGCGTAATAAAGATAAACCGGGTTTCTATTTTTGTGTTAACTTCTTATTTGGTTTGTGTGTTAATAAAGCGTTCGTGACGTTAAATATCTGGTTCTAGGCGATGTCCATTTATAGTTCACGTTCCACGTTACGCAAACATATATTCCAAACCTGCCAAGAAGTACTATATGACAACCTGAAAACTTGGATATCGTGCGCTTTACATGAGTACTCTATGTAGTACATAATATGCTTCACTGCTACTTTCGCATAGCTATAATTAGTTAGGTTGAGCATATTCAGTAAGGAGGATAAAAAAGAATTCCGTTTATGAAGACCATTGACAGAGGAGAAGCAACAATTTAGAGTCTTCTAAATGTAAATTATATTTATCATTTACATTGAATATATTTTGGGAAGCAAATGAAAGAAACTTTACATATTTGTGCTTTTTGGTGTAGAATAATGACTGCTCTTTCCTAAATTACAGTTTCATGAAATGCATTCGTGCAATTTTCTGTGTGGAAAACTGAGATAAAGAACATAGATACAATGAGGCTTCGAAATCCCGAACTGAAGTGGCCTCGATAGCTATAAATGGTCGTGTTTATTAATGTGGGGCAAAGGGTGAGATATTTGTCTGTCGTAAGCCGCTACGCATATTCAATGAAGAAAGTGTTACTGCGTAGAACGCCTTATATATTGGCTTTCTTTTAAAGTCTCAAATTTTTTGAAGTTTCTTAAAGAGAAAGATATTTATTAAACCACACAGAGTTCTGAAAATTAATCATATACGATATGTATTATACGAATTAAAGGCGGGATATTGAAGAATAGATATGTATTATATGAATTAAAGGATATTCCCATTCCACGACCCTTCACAAGTAAACACCTCTTATGAAAGAACGAACGCTTTTGCCAACAAATATTTATTAGTGATGTAAGATTTATCCTAAGCGTTTAATAGTTATTTTTAATTTAAAACTACTTTCCTATCTCTCCTAATATCAGCTTACAATTCCTTATCAGAATAAGTTTTCAGAATCGCATTAAATCCAAATGAGTAGTAGAAAATATGTAAGTCGAAGTTCCACTAACTTTGGTAAAGAGAATTAGGCTTCCGGAATAGTGCGAGTTTGCCTTTTGGCTACGTCTCTCTAACTGTTACTAGGCTTGGCCGTACTATGTGTCCTTGATACCTTCGTTAGCTAATTTAATATTACGGGCCAACTAATTTAGAATTGCGTTAGCTTCTCTTTAGTTAGTCACAAATTAAGTTCTTATTTCTTACACTTTTGAGTACAAGCCCAAGTGGAGGCTTTGTTGTAAGCCCTGAGAAAGTTACCATTTGTGAATCTTTATTTTGAGCAATAAAGGGTAATTAATCCTTCTTGAGTTTACGTCTTTGTTTCTGAACTTAAGCGATTATTCGCTTATGTTCACTGGGTTCCTAACTAACATTTAGTTATTAGCTAAAAAGTGAGGATCTCTACAGTGATCTTAATGATAGTATGAAGACTTGTTGTAAGCGTTTTGAAGCCCATTTTCCTACATATGTGACAGATTAAACTCTGAGATTCGTAAATCCGTAAAAGTCATATGGAACTTTATGTAGCAGTATAAAGAGTACAGGGTACGTTTCCCATTAGTCTTCTAATTTCTAGATGATTTGCTACACCTGCGTCATATGCTCTGTTACATATTTCTAGGAGGTTGATATATGTTGCAGCAGAACAGAGAGTAGCTGATGTATTTTAGCCTTCTATTTCTTAACGATCTTCCATATCGTGTTTAATTTAATTTTTATCAAATTTACAAAATACAGCAGTTTAATCAGTCGCTTTTGTTTTGAATTGGTATAATAGTTTCTCACGGTTGCAAATATTGTTTGAGTAAATTCCATTCATATTCACTAAATTTTAGATAATATGCAATTTGTGCCTTATAGCCTTAATTTTAGATATCGTTATAATTCATATTCTTTCTCTGCTTTAAAATTTCCAGTTGTGTAGTTTCCAGTTATATCCATTCAACGAAAAGTTTCATTCATGCAGCATAAGTGCTCAGCATTTTTTATTCATAAATATCAATAATGAGCTAGCGCACTGAATTGCAAAATGTCAAATTTTCGTCATGTTTCTAATTTTTATTGCCATAAAAGATATTATTATAACGAATCAAAGTACTTCATATCTATCATGCGTGACACAATACATGAGAAATGATTGACATCTACTTTAATTCATGTTCAGGATACCGTCTTTTATAAAGAAAAGCTGATAAAAAGTCGTCTTGAAACTTTCTGATAGGATCTCTCCATTTCCTCGTCCTGATGGCTTACGTAGAAAAGTAAAAACGCACCTTCATACATATGCAAACGCCAAAGCCACTCATCTTTGAAGAATTCTTTTTTGATGCGATTGAGGAGGTTTGAAGATAAGTGTCTATTCACGCATTTCGAACTTAATTTTTATAGAAAAATCTGAACTTCCTTGATTCCTTTCAAAATCCAATCTAGATTTCCAGGGGCGACGTACAAAATTCCTATTTCAAGTTAGATTTTAAATTGCTTTGTTTAAATTGCGTAAAGTGTACGCCTGTTATAAAATAGTTGAAATACAGAAATAGACAAATGATAACAAAATAAACAAATAGGAATACATTTATCTGCAGAGGGGCCGTTTAGGATAAAATTTGCTTTTCGAGGTGCTTGTGATCGAGTTTATTTTCATAAAAATTAAAAATGGCTTTATTTCGAATATATAATTTTCGATTATAATACTATTTACGAATCGATTTAGAACACAATAAGGCTCAAAATTTCCCCTTTGTTCATAATTTTTTGCTTCTCAAAATCAAATATATATTATTTTATATTTTTGTTACGTGAGACGGGTTCGTAATGGATTAAATGCACACAGAACCAATGAAAGCTTGATGATTTTTTTTCAAAAACACTTCAAATTTCTGGAACATTCCAAACAAAAGTACTCATGCGCCTCTTCGCAGTATGAAAGAGCACACTCAGTAAATACCTCTTCAAACTATTAAGAACGTCGAAAACAAATAATGCAAAGAGCCTCAAATACGCAAGCTCGCACAGTGATCCTTCAATATTCTCAGCTAAACTGAACAAAACTGATGCTTTCTCCGATCTTATATAGTTTTTCCTCGTCTTCCAGGATTCTCGGAATTTCCAATAACTTCGATTTCCCAAATTGCTATAAGGATGCACAGTTTCAGTTACATTGGCCCGGATATAACTACAGTTACGCAGGAATCGAACCAAAATGGCTCCCGAATAGTCGCCAAGCTTGGTGACTTTTGATTTATTGCCAAATATGGCGACAGAAATTTGTCTACGGAAACTTCGACAGCTTTGTGCTATCTTAAACGTAGCTATTTAACGAGACAGGCGTTTACATCAATGTTAAATGAACCTAACCCTGCAATACTATTTCCCCGGCAATGCTTCGCATTCTAATGTTCTTTATGGCACATCATACAAGATATACTATAATTTATATACAATTTCACTAAAATTATTTATAGATTAATGTGTAAATTTCGTTTTGTCTTCTTCCCAAGGACCTCGCGTCCCGGGCTATACAGTTCCTGGACAGGAAGCCATACTTAAAATAGAAAAATTAATAAATAAACAATAATTGCAATACTAGAATAATAATATCAATAAATAACATGCAATTAATAATGTTAACTAAAAATAATTGCATGAATTTAGAAATCTATGTACGTATAGAACCACTGTCTAAGTATACTATTTACATTATGTAAACTATGCGGACTACGTACTATGGTAACAGTAAACGGCTAGCTTGTCGTAATGAAGGACGTTAGGAGAGAGTTCTTTTCGTCGAATCGCATTCCGTAACACTTTATCACCTACGTTGAATCGATGACCTGTAATTATTGCGTTGTGTTGGGTCTTTGTCTTCTCCGTCGCGAATTTGACTCGCTCTCATACGAAATTCTGTATCACTTCAAACCGTATCTGGAGATCCCGAATGGACTCTTCAGGCGATGAAGGCGCATCCCAAGGGTGACCAAAGAGCAGATCACCAGGCAGATGAGAGTCACGACTGAAGAGCATCTAGGAGGAGGAGTAGCCGGTAGTCTCGAGGGCAGCACTGCGAGAGATCAGTAAGAACAGAGTTAACTTCCGGTCCCAAGCCCGTTGGTTTCTGGAAACCATCAGCGAAAGGTTGTTAAGAATGGTTAAATTAAACCTCTCTACCTTGCCACCTAATTGCGGATGAAAATGTGTTGTTGGCTTTTGTCTACGCCGAGTAGTTTGCAGATTTTTTTTAATTACAACCGAGATAAAATTATTTTCTTGATCGGAATGTAAATGAAGAGAAATTCCAAATCTGTAAATCTAATGCTGTGTCATTACCTCTGATGATAAAACGGCCTCTTAATCAGAGACAGGTTAGACTTCAAGCCCTTTGTAAAGAAATCGTAACAACGAGTAGCTGCTAGGAGCCATCAGCTGATAGTGGTAGAGGTCTCCGAATCAAATTCGCTGAATTTCAGCGAATTTGATTGTCACATTGGCGTGTTTCTCTTCTATTGTAATTTGTGCTATAAACCGGCATTTTCGAGGAAATTCTACTTTATATCGTTTTACCACGTGCACCATTTCGACTTTCGTTGCTTCTTTCCACGTGGCCATTGTTCTTCAGACTTGGGTAAGTTTCTCTCTTTTTGTTTATATTCCTTTTGAATATTTTGTCATATGTTTATATAAATTGTCTTCATTAATTATTTGTTGCTTTTTCATGTTATAATTATTTGCTTTTTCGTGGCTTTCGCAATTATATATTTTTTTGTTCACGTGTTTCTTGCTTGTACCCCTTTTTCACAATGTCTCCACTGACAGGAACCGATTTTGTAAGTTACGCCTTAAACGTATGAAATTCGTAAATCATCTGCAGTTTCTACTTAAATGGAAACACCAAAATATTATTCCCAAATTTATACATGTGAAATGTAGCCTAAAATCTTCCGTTCACATTTCGAAAATATTGCATAAATTCAAATTGTCACTTCTTCGTCATATTATAAGGGACATGCCCAAACGTTTATCCAAAATTGAATTTGAATTATATTACCTCCATTTAAAAATTGCTAATTCAACTGTAAATTTTTCCTCATTTGATCATGCATCTTGGTCTAGAACCGATACCGTTTGTCAACGGCATAAAAATGTGCTTATTTCTAAATTCCTCAAGCTCACACACCAGTCGGTTAGTCCTACCCATCTAGTTAATCTTCCCACTGTAAACGCTCACCACAGCGTTAATATCTCCAACAAGAATCTTTCGGAGGATCAGTTAAAAGTATTAAAATATAACTTCAACTTTTCAAAGACATCTAAACCTTCAGTTCCTCAAATCATCGCCCCTATTGAAAAAGCTTTCAAATTCTCCAAAATTTCAGAAACGCAGAAGGATACAATCCGCCACATAATTACTCATAACGTTAATTTTAATAACAAATCTTTGGGTTTGAATCTTACCAAAAAGGAAAGAGAGACCTTACATGAAATTCATTCTGATACTAATATTATTATTTCTAAAGCTGATAAGAGCGGACAGATCGTTGTTATGGACAAACCCACATATATTGCTAGAGTCTCTAAACTGATAAATGAAGGCTCATACTGCTCGATCCCTAAAGATCCTTCAACTTCGGACCTCACAAAAGTTAAAACAACTATTAAATCTTCTCACATACTCCCAATACAGTTCAAGAAATCCCTTATTCCACCTATTGCTAACAGTGCTAGGCTTTACGCTCTCCCAAAAGTCCATAAAACTGGGATTCCTTTTCGACCAATTGCTTCCAACATAGGTACAGCATCATATCCTTTGGCAAAATATTTAGTTTCCAGATTTTTTCCTTTACTTGCTAACAATATTCACACTGTAAAAAATTCTTCTGAAGTCATCGATAAACTTAAAGATATTTCTCCACTGCGTTCCATTATGGTTTCATTTGATGTCAAATCACTGTTTACTAATGTTCCAGTCGAAGGAGCACTAAAATGTCTTGAAACTAGGCTTAGGGAATTCCATTTCACACATACTGAAATTGATGAGTTGGTTTCGCTTACTAAAGTCTCTCTCAGTCAAACCCACTTTGTTTTCCAAAATGAATATTATCGTCAAATTGAAGGATTAGCTATGGGTAATCCTCTCAGCCCTGTACTTGCTGGCATTTATATGCACTATTTTGAGGTAAAATTATTTGATAAACTATCTTTTCGTCTCTGGATTCGTTATGTAGAGGACACTTTCGCACTTCTTGATGGTAATAAAGACGATTTATCCGAGATTTTATCTATTATAAATTCTATTGGTCCAGCCATCCAATTCACTCTTGAAATTGAATCCAACAATTCTCTCTCTTTCCTTGATATTCTTATAATCCGCAATGACCCTTTGCACTACTGTGTACCGTAAACCCTTTGCAGTTTGTTTACCACCCCATGCTAAGTCATGCCACCCTGTTAAGCAAAAAATGTCTTCTTTTTACTATTATGTATTTCGCTCGCTCAAAGTTTGTTCCACAGAATCCTTGCTTACCAATGAACTTAATTATCTAAAAGCAGTTGCTATTGACCGAGGATTTTCTCCCGTGATCATTGATAAAGCTGTTAACAGGTTTTCAGAGTTCAGAGTTTCAGGTTAGTTATAAGGTTGCACGGATTCTCCACAAATTCAATTTTCAGGTCAGTTTCTCCCCTATCAATAAAATTCACGGTTCGACTCTAAAAGATTCTGTTTCTGACTTTAATTCTTGGGGAATTTATAGTATAACGTGTCAGTGTGGCTTGAGATATATTGGCCAAACAAAAAGAGCGTTTAAGTTTCGTATCAAGGAACATGAATCTTATGTCCGAAAGGGCGAAATTAACAAGTCTTCAATAGCGTATCATAGTTGGAAATTAATCATAATTTTGACTTTGGATCTGCAAAAATTATCCAAAAAGCTTCTTCCGTTGGTGAATTGGATTTTCTTGAGGCTTTTCATATTCACAAAGATTTAGCAAGTTTAGTGAACGATTTTAAGTCTAATCCAGTCCTTCCTAGCGCTTTTAAAATTCTAATAACATAATTCTTGATGATTATTTTTACCGATAGATGGCGTTGCCTCCTCGCGCGTGGTTCTACCCGAGAGTATATAAAGCCGTTACTCAGCCTTTTTTCCCTTTCTAGATATTTTGTTCTCCTGATGAGGAGGGACTTGTAGCTGCCATCGAAATCGATTGAATGTTTTTGTAAATGTACGCCAAATACAAGATTGTTTCAGCGAATTTGATTAAAACAGCTTGCTTCAAAGTCTTGGCAAGATTTGTGGCATAATGCTTCACAGGGTAGACGCACATATAACTTGATCCCCAATGTAAGCTTCGCGTCTCTGTAGTCGATTTCTTCGTTTAATTGTTATATAACAGGACACGCACTTTTTCCTACATATTTCTGTTCATGAAATATGGCGAAGTCTAATATCTGCATTTGTGGGGAACAGAGAACTTCTGATCCTTTCAATTTCCCGTGCCGCTTTACTGAGGATAGTCACATAAAATCCCCACAAACTGATCTCCTAGCAATCCAAAGGTTTATAATTAAAGATAAACATCAGTATCTGAAGCTTTAAAAATTTATGCAACGACTGTCTTCCTGTCTTCCTACGGTCTAGATCTTTGCCAAGTTTAAGTTCTCATACTGCGTGAATGCACTGAAATTTTGCATCCTGTAAATGTGTACAAAATTACTCCACTTGTAAACTTTGTAAACTCTATTAACCTTTTATAACTGAAATAACCCATGGACACCTACCTCTTTGGTATTATTATTACAGTTCATTATAACATTGTGTTCCCAGTACTTCGTATAGTTACCGCTTTATGTTTATCTGTATACTAATTATGTTTATCTCTTATTTTTGTTACACCAAAACAGATGTTAAATTTAATTTGTGAATTTCTAATTGCATTAAGACTATGTTGTTATCTCTTTAAGACCTAAATCATTATTTTTAATAGATATTGGATGCGAGGCGTATGGTGGGATTGCACGATGTACCTTCCCGGTGGGCTGGATGTTTTCATTTCGTAGTTTCACCAATCAAAGACAAATTGACATTTTCAAAAAGAGGAATTTTGTCAGAAGTTTCGCGTGTTTTCGATCTTTTGGGTTTCATGTACTTTTGTGTGACATTTATGAAAACCTTTCTTCAGTAACTGTGGAAAAACAATTTAACACGGAGTCAATCCATCCCAGAAGACATGCCAAAGAAATGGATATCCTTTTGCGAAACACTTCCTCTAATCTAACAAGTAAAAATATCTAGATGTGCATTGAAAACAAGATCAATCCTGGACCTTCAATTAGAAAGAAGTTCGGTGTGAGAACTTCAGAACCTGTAGGATCCTCAGACATTACTTCAATGGATGTGAGTTCAAGCAGAACATCAATGATCATGATTTTTCCAAATGATCCAGAGATAGATAATCTCTAGGTCATTTTGAAAGCTTCGATTTCCTCAAACTTTGTAAATTCTTTTTGCAATTTCTTCTTTTTAGCTTGAAAGTTAGTATGGAAAGGCATTACCAGCTGACCTATAGTACACATCGCTGGTGTCCCACATAGCTGTACCTATATAATTTTTTAAGGACGTGCGAGATTCAAGATCTTGGAAGTATCAGACGTCATCAGGATGTCTTTTTATCATCCCATTAGAAATTACGGCGAAGACGCCGTTTCGGATATGGAGTGAATCAGAGTGAACGCAATATTGTGTTATCGAATTTTGCCATTTTCTGAATTTGTTTATTGTAATTGAAATATTTTGCCATATAGGGTTCATATTTGAAGACAATTATAGGCTTATTTCCAACTGGTCTTTCCTGATTTTTTCGTCACTTCATGGATCTGAGTTAGCCAACTTGGCAGCTTTCTGAGTGTGGTGATATTTTCCGATGATGGATAGTGATGCCATATTCCT
>KK116381.1:747638-821250 GCA_000611955.2 Stegodyphus mimosarum | reverse complement strand
CTGCTGTCTCTGTATCCATCTGGGTATTTGGCTTTCGGGATTCTTGAAATTTGATAGCTTCGTCAACGAAACATGATTGGTGCGGAGCAGGATTTTCTGCCCTCGGGTAACGGTGAAAATGTCCTACGGCTTTAATTATGACCAGCAACTCTTTTCTGGTAACACAGTAATTCCAGTCCGGTTTAGGTAGGCATATGCGGTTCTATGTTACAACACGTTCTTGACAGCTTATTTCTTGGGGCAAGAAGTACAGGCACTCTTACTGATCGTACCCGTATCGAGAATAAACGGTTTGTTGAGTGAAGAATACGTTAGAATTGTTGCAAATATTAAAACTTTCTTAAATTTATTAAATTCATCATCACATTCTTTCGTCCACAAGAAGTTTTGTTTGTTATCTGTCAGTTTGTGGAAAGGTCTTGCCATGGAACAAAAGTACTTTCTAAATGTTCTATAGCAAGTGAAAAGCCACAGGAAACTTCTCAGCTGATGGACATTTTTAAGGTGCATTCAGTCTTTAACTCCTGACACTTTTTCTGAATCCATACATACACCTTCAGCAGAGAGATTCTTCAAAACTCCTCTGGGACGATAATGATTTCATCCAAGTATATCAGACAGGCTTTGTAGGACAAACCTCTCAACGCATTCCCCATTAGGCGTTCAAATGCTGTCGTGTCAGAAGTTTCTGTTTCCAGTTTTGGATCCAGGTAGTAAAAATTGCTTGTTGCTAATTATTGTTGCACTGTAATATCGTCTTGGATTCTAAACAGGCTTATTTTCTCATAGGTAGAATGCAATTCATCCTTTTTTAAGTCCAAGAAAAAATTCTGTTTCCTTAAAATGTCTAATCCGAATATGCAAAGGTATGCCGTATATGCCGTGTGATGTTAAGCGTACGTCCAAACATGATTTCAATGTTTAATTTCCCCCTGATGTCGATTTTATCATCGGACATAGACTGGAAAGTAACGCAGTGCGGCGTCCATACGATTTAACTCTCGAGTCGTCGCGTTAGATATTTTTGGATGATGGTAATTCGGCTCGGTATTTGACTTCTCATTATTTCCCGACCTGCGCCTCACGAGATGGCCACTAATTTATTTCTCGCTTCCTAGTTGGGGAGCAGTCGTAGCTTCCGTGTGTTGGGGAGTTCTACAATTCCCTCGTACGTGGTCTTCAACACTGTATTTCTTGCACTTTATGATCGAACGCACATAGAACCGATGAAAGCTTAATGAAATTCATTTTTCAAAAATACTTTACAGTTTTAGAACTTTTCACACAGAAGTTTCAGAGACATTAGGTATTCTTTTAAAGCAGCAGATAAGACAAATCTGCAAAGCCCTGGCTGGAACTTGAACCAAGAACCTCTCGAATGCGCCCAGAGCGTGCTGACCACTGCACCACGAGGGCATGCTAAGGAGGCGGTAGAAATACTTTATAAAGTATTCTACAGTTTTTCTCAGTATGAAAGACAGCAATCAGAAGTTACCACTTCAAACTTATAAGAATGGGGAACTCGAGGCAAAGGAAAAGACTTCGCATGCATATGCTCCTCGGAGATCTCTCAATATTCTGAACTAAAGAAAACCAAACGATGCTCTCTCCAATCTTGTACAGTTTTTTCCCGTCCGACGAAAAATTTCCAGTACCTTCTATTTCTCAAAATTGCTTAAATGCATACACAAATAAAGTTAATTACACAGGTATCGGACCAGTGTACAGTTACACAGGCATCGGACAAAAGTAAACTAAACAAAACAGCAAATAGTCGCGAAATTTGGTGATAAAATTAAGTCTCTAAAACGATCGCTAACTTGGCGAAGCCGTTTGCTTTAATGCTAAGCGGACTATTTATTTTTCTAGAGATGTTTCCTGTAACCCTATTTTTCCGGCGATGCTTCGCTTTCTGAGGCTTTTCAAGTTACATTATACAAGGGATATTACACTGGTGTGCAAAACGTAAGCAACAGGTGTTCTTTTTGCCATAACTCCACGAGAAATCATCTGAGAGACATGGAAGTCAGAAATGAGAGACAGCATTTTTTACTTAAATGGTGAAGAAAGCATAGTTTCTCAAAAATGTAATGCATGCAGTATGGAAGCAAACAAAAAAGGCTTTACGGAACTCATAGTATCATTATACATGATTGTATGGACAAGAGGAAGAACAAAAAGCAGATGTTTCTTAGTATGGGATATGCTCTTCCCTTACTTCAATGATTGCTTCGTATCATCTCTCCATACTCAGCACCAGATTGTCCAACAGATCTTGGGGTACGCGTGTCCATTCCTCAATCAACATTTGTTTCAATTGTTCGGTGTTACCAGGAGAATGTGAAAAAAATGATCGTACCAAAAAGCGTCTCCTCAAAGTATCCTATACATGTTCTATGAGATTTAAACCAGAGGAATACGTTGGCCAATCCATCCGAGTGATATCTTCACTTTCCAATAGCTTCTGAAAGGCAGGAGTCTGGTGTGGCCTTGCATTGTCATCCATAAAAATGAAGCCTGCTCCATGGCACCTTGGAACAGACACACATTGAGAAGGACCACCTCCTGACAATAGGGATCTCCGGTTACAGAACATCTGTGGAAAACACGGAGCTCTGTCCGCCCGTTCAGCATAATGCCTCCCCAGACAAGAAGTCCAGGACCACCTTAACGGTCTCTTTCCGTGATGTTACTGGGATGAAACCGTGTCCCGGGCGTTGAAAATCGCTTATGGCATTAAAACAACTCTCATCCGTAACGAGGACACGACTTCATTGATCAGATGTCCAGTTTTCATGCTCCTTGCACCACTCTAAACGGTGGCGCCAATGGCCAACTTTCAAAGGGATGTAGCGTTCAGGACGGCGGGCGAATAGGCCACCTTCGTGAAGGCGTCTGGACACAGTAAACTGCGACACTTGTCGCCCCGTTGCCGTACACAGTTGCTGAGCCATGGCGCTTGGTAACGGTTTCGGGCTCTTTTCGGCTGCAGGACGATATATCGGTCATCCACTGCAGTTGCTTTCATGGGGTGGACACCACCAACCTTTCTAACAGCTGTACCTATGATTTGGAAGGCCTTTCCAAACACGCGAAAGGACACTTTTGTTGATTCCGAACTCTTCAGCTACACTACTCCTCTATTATAGCTTTCTGATCATTCTCCCACGTGTGAAGTCATTCAGGTGATTTCTTCTAGCCATAATTCACGAAAGAACTCACTTGCAGCGAATGACTTTAATTGCGTCTCCATCTTTCTTTTTATTGTAGTCTTAAACTAAGCTCTCCGACTGCACGCGTTTTGCGTGCTCTCACGCCGCTTGTGACGTTTTGTTCCTGACACTTGCATATGCATGACCTTTCTACTGAATTGCGTGTTCATTGTAGTGATCTCAAGAACCTCTTTTCTGCAATTTCATGGCTATCTGATTAAAATTTACATTGTTGCTTAAGTTTTGCACACCAGTGTATAATTTACATATAATTTCACTAAAATTATTTACATGCATACAAAATTCTTAATAATATATAGATAATTAAGAAAACATTAAATTTTTATTTTTTTATTACAGCACAAATAAACTATCAAAATCGCGTTTCTTAGGTAAAGCATGGGAAATCAGAATTAAAGTTATTAGAATTCTGTTTTAAGTACAGGAGTATTTCCAAAAGATTAAAATTTATCGAGCATGCAGCTAATTCTGAAATAACCTGCAATTTCCAGTTTAAAAGTATTGTTTTCATGTGGAATATTATCGATTTCAGTAGTAGTTCTTTCACTAACTTCCTCACAAGCCAGCAAATTTATTTGAAATGTAGTGATTTTTGGTTTGGAAATTTATTAAGGATTTAGAGTTCCATTTTTTAAACTTATTTGCTTTACAGATGTAAGGTATCTATTTATCTGGAAGCAGAACTTAAGACCTGCAGAATTTATTCAACTTGTCAGTGAGTTATTGTTACGTCTTAAAAACTGGTAAAGTACTGATGAAAGCTTTAAAACAAGCTTATTGTTTAATATAAAATTTTAACGTAAAAGTCACGACTTAAGCTACAGACAAAAAACTTACTTCGCGTCGATGTAAATTAAAAATTAATTACAGTCAATTAGATTTAAACGTTTATTACACAGTCAATCAACTAAGCTATTACCTGCGCGTAAGTTTAAAAGTATAGGCTGCGAGAGAAGCAAAAACTAGAGTAATCGCTTTTAGATAGGACTGGCCAATCCTGAGTTCCAGAAGCTGTCTTTCTCGCTCTGAGATTCAAAACCGTCACTTTATATTCTCTAAAATCTAATTTGCATTTAGGAATGAAGTACGGAAAGAAGAGGTTATAGTACGGATCAGAATCATAATAACTGGTTTGTTAACGTAAGAACCTTACCCAAAAATCTTTTAAAAAAGCAAGAAAATACTCATATTACATAATCTAAAACTGAGTACAGGTTTTTAAATATTACCTCTTTGATATGCTGCTTAATTCATTGAAGCAAAATATATGTAAATTGATTAACTAAGAAGAGAATTGCTTTCATGTAGGACTTTCGGAAAGAAATTATCTCAAAAGAGAAAATTCAGCCAGGCTTTCATCTGAAAAATGAACACAAAACGAACTCATCTAGTCTTCAGAGGTCCAAACCGCTCACTCATTCATAAGCCACAATTTATCTCTTGAATGCATATTTCACTGTCTGGCTCTTTTTACGTAAATGTCTTGTGATCACTTGCTCTGAAGTGGTATTTACTTTGCCATCTGAATAGTATAAACGTTTGATTAAAAATATTTAACTATATAAAATATAAAGTAAAATAAAAAAATTAACGACAACAATAGCATAATAAAAATGATGGATTTAGGGTTTGAACTTTGTCTTATTTAATTTAACGATTAATCTAAATTCAGATAATAAATGTCTTAGTTAAACATTCTTTAGTTTATATTATTCATAAAAATTTATGTAAGAAGAGATATAATTTTAGGGTTAACAATATTACTATTCAAGTATTTATTTCTCTCTCGAACGAATTTTCTACACGTTTTGGAAAGGACGGGGAGGGAATAATCGTCTAGCTATGATGAAAGTGATGCATGGGGCAAAAAAAGCTAAAGAACCAGTGAACTAAAGATTTATTTGTGTCTTCAGCTCAAAATACAGAACTTGTAACAGGAATGACAAACGACAACGAATTAAATTATGTAACTAATCAAAGGCTTAAATTTAGATACTAGCTCCTGGTTTCATTTATTTAACATGCTATTGCTCAATTAGGATTAATTGGTTGCGCATTTATACATGAATGCGCACACATCAAATGTTTTAGATGACAATATTTTAAGAAACTCCTCTATTTTCTGCGACGTTTAAGAAAATATAACCTTTTCACGTTCGAGGGAGATCCTGACTGAGCAATAGCATATTAAATATATGAAACCAGGAGCTAGTATCTAAACTTAAGCCTTTGATTATTTATATAATTTAAATGCCTTTTCGTTTGTTATTCCTGTGACGAGTCCTGTATTTTGAGCTGAAGACACAAATAAATCTTTAGTTCACTGGTTCTTTAGCTTTTTTTGCACCATGCATCACATTCATCATAGCTAGACAATTATTCTCTCTCCGTCCTTTCGAAAAGATGTAGAAAATGTAGATAAATACCAAAACTGGAAGAAAAGTTGTTTTTTATGCTTATAAATTTAAACTAAATAGTTAAATAAAAGGTTGATCGTATTCCCCTCCACTGAAACTGAATTTTTCCCCTGGGTGACAACTTCTTGCTTTAGTTGCGTTTATTAATTTTGTCCTCATTTAGTGTTCTGGTAAGAAAAAAAACGAAACGTCGTCTGGCTAGATAGATTACCATTTAAATTAAGGAATTTAACCTTATAATTCTTATCCAAAACTGTCATTGTCACAGCAACGAAACGTCATTATTCTTAACCTGCGAGAAAAGCTGTTTGTTATTTGAAGCGTAACTCAAAATTACTTTGCCTGTGAACAACTGTTACTTTCAGCCTTTGGTAAGAATTGAATGATGAACCTCTATTTTTAGCCGAAATGACCATCGAAAAACCTAGAAGTGTAACCCTGTGATTTTTGATTATGGGGTGTTAGAAATCACGAGATATAGAGATCACTCAAAGTGACTGAAAATTTTAAAAGGCATCATTTGACGACACATCGGGATGATAATCGATAAAATGTATTTTGAGCTTTTTATGTCTTGGCTCGTCTTCAGATAGTCTTCAATAATGGTGGCTGTCATGTTCAAAATGTATTATGACAACATTTATCTTCTTTAATAGTTGAAGCAGCTACTGATAATAGATCTTTGATTAAAAATTTTGCATAGTAAAAATTAAAACGAATAGCCAATTGTGTTATGAATTTATGCATTAATTTAGATTTCATTAAACTACATTACAAATTCAGCAAAGTGCAAGTAAAATATTATTGATTTTTGGATGATTTCGAATTTTCTGCTCAGTTAGGAACTGATATTTAATAAATGTTATGTTTTATACTGATTAAAGCAAAATAGAATACTATCCCTTATATTTGCAACTGAAATCTAATTTTCGTAAAAAATTACTACCTTTCGATAACGTGATTTTGCATACACGGAGGCTAAACACCCCTTTATAGGCTGAATAAAGCAGCAATGCAGAAAAAAATACCTACTTGGAATAATTAGCAAAGTATACTATTAGCAAACTATACTTGGCTCACCAGCCGCCGAACGGTGAATTCGCTAACCACTAATAATTGGAACCCAGACGAATGGGTCAATTGCATGAACATATCTGTGAATTTTTTCCATGTGTAGCGTAGGTATGAGCCAATTTCCATTAAAAAGTTCTTCATGAAGGCATATCTTCCCATAGACAGATAGCCCTCGAGTTACTTTGTCCTAATCCATTGACCTCATATCATTACTAGCAAAATGATATTTATTAAAAGTATCAACAATTAATTAAAGGTATTACGTGTAATTTGAAATTTTATTATTATTGCAAACTATTTTTTATTTTGCATGATTATAAACTACCATCAAAAGAACGCTTTTATATTTGACATTTTTCTCTCTTCTAATCATTATCCTTTCGAGTATTTTTACTTATATTCATTTGTTACATGATTTGACAAAACGTTTAGTGTTTGCAATGTTTGGATTTCTTTTTTTAATTTTATCGCTTTTTAGCGCAAAGACCTGCATTTTAACAAATAAAACTTCAGTTAATATGAGTTTCCGTTTGTTTTCTTTTAATTGCTTTTTAGAGTAAAATTTTGAATTTCAGGCTTTTGCTTTGAGTTGTATTGATCTGTCTGAGATATTGTTTTAACCATAGGTGCTTGAAAAAAATTTTTCCTCTATAAGAATAAAATGCTATCTGAGCTACATAGCTATCGAAACAATACGATTTCAAACCACAAATGAACACGATTTAGAAAATAGTTCCTGCTTTTCCTAAAGAACATTTATGCTAATGTACGGGAAAAGCCAAATTTTAAATTATGATAATTTAATGCGTGATCAAACTTTTTGTTCAAGGCAGCTAAGAAATCTGGAAAATGTAGATATTGTTACGATAGTGATCCAAGCTAATCAAATGTAGGAATATTTTAATATTCAGAAACAGCTCGTTTCGGAGTGTGTGTGAATTTTCAAGCGACAAGCAGACTGAACCATTTCGGCATCTGCGCCTTAATAAATCACGAATATGTTGGTATAAAAAGCTATTTTTAAAAAATAAAAAGCAGTTTAAAAGGATTTTATTTACAATATTGAAATTATTTATCAGTTTTAAAATTTTAAAATAGGTGTTTTTAATTTTAAAGAGATAGAAGGTAACAATTTGATTGTTACTAGCGTTTATCCAAACTGTTGTAAAAAGTAAGGATGATCAGTAGTTCATTAATCTTGTTAACTTACATGTAATCTAAATATGCTTCTATTATACATCGTTTTCCGTTCAGTTAGTTACACGCGCCCATATTTATACGGACATTGTTTTTATTAATTATGTAATTTTTAAAAGATTTAATTTTTAAGGTTATGTATATAACATTTACTACTATTTGTCTTTAAATTAAATTATTTCAAGACATAAAATTTGTTTTTCATTCGTGTTTATTTAAATTAAATTTTAATCTGGGAACTCTTTTCTCATAAACCATGTTAGGAAGCTGTTTAGATATAAGTGATGAGTTCTTTTTCTTCAGGTTGAGTTTGCCAGGTATTAGGCACCTCTGCTTTTAAATAGCATTATATGCCATACGCACCAAACCCAGTGCTTCCTGCTCCGAGTTGTTTGGGTCGTCCATTTTGTTTATGATGTCTAACAGCCTCTTAATAGAGCTCAGATGTAACTCTTTAGTATTGAGAATGCCTAAAGTAGTCAGGGTTATCGGAAGTTCAAGGTCAGTAGCTAGTTCCTCCAAAAAACGTTTTTCGGGATGTTCCTCAATAAATACAGCTATCTTGACCAACGTAAGAGCCTCGCTGAAGGTATAATCTTCAAGTGTGTGTCTTTGGGGATTCTTCGGGCTGTATTCTGCTCCATCCTTTAAGACTGACTTTTTTCACCTTTGCCCTTGGATTTGTCAACTCAAGTGTTTTAGAAGTTATCAGCCATGTTTCTTTTTTCTTTTGTTTTGTGCTCCGGGCATTCTCTTTTTGATTTTTATTTTATTTAGAGAGGAAATAATACTTTTAATAGCTTCTTGCCATTATCCAGATGTTGATTGTGTAACTTGAGTCAGAGAGATGATGACAGAGGTCCTTTTTACCTCACTTGATGAAGGATTCATTTCTGCTCCTTGAATTGATTTCCTCCGGGTTTCCTTGTCTAAGAAAGGTCTACATAAAAAGACAAAATTTCTAGTTATATTATCATTTTCAGCCATATATAAACTAGAAAAGAAAGTACAGGATAAATAGGGTCCACTTAGTATTGCCTGTTGCTGGGTAAGGCAATATACTAAACAAGTTGCCAGGCATTCTAGAGACACAGTTAAGACTCTATAACCGCAGTGTCATTCGCCCTAAGCACGAGTCGCATAAATATCAGGGTTACAGGAGGGGTTTCGAGGCTTCTTATTAATTGTTAGAAGCTATCCTGTCAGATAATACAGGACATCCGGCTACCCACTACCTGCCGACGTGCCTGGTACCCACTCAAGCTCCAGGAAGTGATCAGTTACACGAAGATTCCATCCATTCTCTAACCGCAATTGTACTGCAAGAATACTATGTTACGCTGGATGGCTTATACTGGAGACAGCATCTTGGTTCTTGTTTAACGCATCAAAGACTACATTTATATTTTTTTAATAAAACCAAAATTGTAAGGTATAATACTGTACTTTTTAACATTACGTAAAATATACTTTTTAAGCTATCTGACTGTTAGTTAAATAATTACCATGGATCGTGTGTCGTAGATGGTTTCTAAAATTATACTTTCGTTAAAAAGAGTTAAGTTGCAAATATATAATTATATATGTAATGGGAGGACTTGGAGAAAACTTCAATGACTGGCAATGGATTTTTGCGTTGTAATAACTTGGAAAGCCTTTACTTCATAATTAGAAAGATGATATTCAAAGACAAACATAGTCGTAAATTCTACACATGATTTTGTTACTTAATAACTAATTCATAGGACACATATTTTTTATCAATGCTCATCATCACTGTGGGTGGTCTATGCAACCCGCAATTTTATTTTTAGAACAATGGACAAAGCTAGCAAAGGCTAAGCGAACCTGAGCAGCGTCTTAACGAGTAGAGAGCTAGAAGCAAAAGTGCCCAGTTAATCCAGTATGACAACGTATTAAGAGAACGGTTTCAGTTCTAGTATTCAACTTCTGAATTAGTTACGTCAAGGTTTCGGTTTAGTTTCCGCATTCGTTCAGTCATCAGCATTATTAAGTCACAGGTATGGATTGATCCAGAAATAACGCAGTCGAGGGAAATTTTGATGCATTGCAGATGCTGGGAGGGGGCGTATAAAAATCTAAAGAAGAAATTTAAAGAGATATTGCTAATTAAGTTAGCAATTTATTATAGAATTATTTTGTTACTTTAGATTTTATAAATTAGATTTATTTTCTTTTTTATATTTTACTCACACAAACGCATATATATATAATTAAATCAAAACTGAATATGAGTGATTTATCCTTCGGCTTATGCAGTAAGAACATGTAAGAGCAATCCAACATATAATAAATAACAAACAATGTATCTAATTAATTCTCATTACAGTACAGTATTTATATGGATATTTATATATAGAATGAAATTATATTTATTAAATAAAATATTTATCACTTCTTTCCTGATTTAATATTTTACAATTTCTTAACCAGAGGTCATATTTTCTATTTGCTCTTAATAACCAAAAAAATATGTTTCTTAAGTTATACCGATAACCTTTTTTTTGCGGTGTTAAATTAGGAAATTTTTAAACATGTTTCTTTTGCTGTTACCATCATATAAATGGCAAAGTTGCTACTTCTTCACTAGGTTTCTAGAAGGGTTACTGATCATTTATCACTCTGGTCCCCGAAATAAAATAAAATGTAGAACGCAGGATTTTATGGTACATTTAAATCTGATTCATGTTATATTAATTTACTAAACGATGTCTACTAATAAATAATTATATATGAACTGCATAGTACGTATTACAAGTTTGCTTTCATATATCCTTAGATCTTCATACGTCCAGCAAAAATGAACCGTTTCTGCTAAACAAACGTCGGATGACTGGGAAGAATTCTTTCTTTCTAATTTCTACTTCGTTTATTTGCGCTTTTGCAGCTGAGGATGATTGTTCAGTAAAACCACCGAAACTAGTCCTGTGAAAATTTGAAAATATAACGTTGATTTTTGTTGTTTGACGTCTAAATTAAAGACACATATAGTTATGAATGTGGGTCTGGCAACCAAAAGTTACTTCATAAACAAAAGAGGAAATGTACATGATATTTGGCGGTTCGTCAAATTCAATTCAGAAGAACTGTAATTTTCTAAAACACACCTTTTTATGCACTACATGATTACTCCAGTTTGCAAAAATTATTTACAAGAAAATTAAATTTTGTTGCATTAAGCCTTGTCTACTCTTGGCTATATATATCCGCATCTCTATTTATTGCAATTATAATAACCTATGTAAAATTGTTTTGTTTAAAACATGTGTTTCAGAAACGCTTAAGTTATTACCGTGGCTGAATATTAAAAGTCATATTACAGTTTAACTGCTTTATTTACTAAATCCTCTAAGATATAAATGCAGATGTATGGAATGATATATACCCTGAAACCCAATATCTGAGTTTTCTCGTGGTAATAAAAATAAAAGTTTTAGTTTTAAATTAATTTATCTTTTCCCCTGGTTTTACGTTTAATAAAATGCTAAATTAACAGATTTAAAATAGGATCTAAAATTACTTCCATAAGGTCATTTTGTTACTCATTACTCATTCTCAGATTTAATAATGTATGATTTATTTAAAACAGAAGTACGATATTTAGAACATATTTTCCCAGTAAACTATACCTTCCTAAGAGCTATTTTTATTTTGGAAAAAACCTTTCCTATACATCCTAATGTCCCACCTACGTTTCCCTGCCAGAATAAGTTTCAGGATTACGATTTATGCAAATAAGGTCGAAATGAGTATTTAAAGTGAATTCTGGGCCACTTCAATAGGAGAGAGTGTTCTACCTTTCGACAACACTGGTGCTATTAGTTAAGCTTGTTATTGCACGGCTATACTTCTACGTGCCTGCTAGCATACGCCGATTGTCTTTAAATGAGGGCCAACTCTGCAAATTAGTTTTGCACAGCTTTGGCTGATTAATTTTATTTAGGATTAATTAATTTTATATTTTTCACTTTGAGTGAAAGCCCAAGTGGAGGCTTCTTGTACGCCCGAGAGGGGCCATCTGTTAATTCACTTTGAGTTGAAATAAAAGAATAATTTATTCCTTCTTTGGGCTTGCTACCTTACGCTCCAGGAACTCAGCGAAAAGTCACTACATAGTTTCTCAGTATTGTAGCTTTCAAGGACCTCTGTTTTAGTTAGGATATTGCGAAACTATTTGCTGAATTTTATGAAAATATTCATTTATAACTTATTGTTTAACTGCATGTAAAGAAACATTTCGTTTATTATGCGTTAATTGTTTTATAAATACAAGAGGAAAGAAATTTAATAATGTATCCTTAGCGAAGCTTCAGAGTACTTCAGAATATTAATAGAAGACTTGTGTCCTTTACATTCATTGAAAGAAAAATGCAATTTAATTACCACGAAGGGATTAGGAGATTAAATTATACAACACTCAAATGAATATTAGAATTTAAATTTGTGAAATCTTAATATGTATGCATAGAAACACAATCGCTTAAAATAATCATACAAAGTACTTCAAAAACATCTTGTAAAGTTTTTAAAATGCTTCTTACGACTCTGATGCAGATGATATAATTTTAAATATTTGTGTTCATTTTAACAAAAATGAAACATCGGTTAGTCCAAAGGAACGAAAATTTGGTGCAACTCTTTTGGTTTAAAATTTTTATGAACAATCTTTAAATAATATAAAGCAATTTTAAGAAGCAGCATTTTTACAAAAGTTACAGATGAATCACATTGTTGATCATAAATGTGTGTCAAATAAATAAACTCATAGTAGATTTAAAATAATTAGAAACTTAAGTTAGCCTGTTTTATTCCTTCTCGCTTCCCCCCCCCCGCCGATATAGTAATTCGTCAGGTTCAGATTCATTGAATGTTTAGCCACATTATCGCCGAGAGACTTACCCAAGATGCACTAGACGAGGGAGACCGCTAGTGAAAGGAGGACATAGACAAACATTCAAGCCTTACGTGAGAATCCAGCTTATCAAACCCTTGGTTCTGGACTAACAATCAATGTCTATAACTAACTACTATATCGTTCAGGGCTAAAGTCAGCAGACGTTGGGACAGATGTTTTAAAGGTTTCAAACAAAACAGGATTTCGTATCAGAAAGTGTCTGAAAAGCGTTTAAAAATGACTTGTAAAATTAAATGTTATTTTCTTAAAATTAAAGGCAAACTGTTAAAAGTTATTTTGAAACGAATGGGAAATTTTGATTCGAATATTTTAAACTGAAAATAATATATATTGTATTTACGTATATGAAATTGATGTTTCTGTACTCGGCAGATTTAAATGGTTTGTATAGAGTCAAAAAAGAGCATTTGAATTAAAGTTGATAAAAAGAATTTGCTCTGTCTCCTTGAAGTAAAGCGATAAGTTAAGTATAATTTCTAACGCTAAAAGTTTCAATTTTTAAACTATGTTCGCTCAATCAGGTTTTAAAAGGAGTTTTAAACTAGAGCTCTGAAAAAGTATTAAATTCAGTAATATCCGATTATATTAAACTACTATGATCATTTTGCATAAAAATGCCATGATTGGGATTCACGTAGTAAATTCTTCAATCAGAAATTAAAAATCATGGATTTTATTTTTAAGGCTTAGATTATCAAAAACATTGATGTAATTAGACATGATTGTATAAAAAGAAGTAAAATTTCCGAAATCGTGAAAGAAAACAAAAGTATTAAAAATTAAACGGGAAGATAAGTCAATAAGGGCTATCTCGAATTATTGTAGGTTCTTCTCCAGGTCACCGATATAAAACAGAAAAAAGGTATTTATAAAATAAGATAATCATAAAAAATGAAAAAAAAGGAGAGCAAGGGATTAAATAAGTCTTTTTACCAAATCCTTCTACAGTTTTATAATATGAATAATGGAAGTCTGGGAAGTTTTAGATTCATTTAAAAAGATAAGAACTTATACTTTAAATAATGCAATTCAATTGTTGTATTTTATCATTTAAGCTTTTCTGCTTTTATTATTCACGATATAAAACTGTAGATGAATTTTGTAAAAAGAATTATTTAATATCTTGCTTCCAATAAACTACATGATAAACTATTTTTCTCTTTTTAGTTCATTAATAGTTTTATGAGTTTTAAACAAAACTATTATTTTACATAACCTTTTTATATTTTTGTAATATTTATCCATCTAATTTCAATGACACCTTATCAATGAAACTGTTCAACCGAGAAATCATTTTTCAACAATGAATAATCATTCTTTTACTTTTGTCAAATCTGTTATTTGAAGTGATCGGAAAATTTCAGCAGTTTCGACAAACAATTCATAAAAAATATAGTTCCATAAAAATATATTGTATATGATTATCTACCAAAATAAAATTTAAAACATCAACTTTTAAAAGGAAATTAGCGAGCAAGCCCATTAGATGACCGGGCTAAAGCTAAAGCAATATTTCGAAGTTCTATGCACTGAAAAACTGAAAATAAAATCAACTATTAATTTAATGTACTGCATACAAAGTTCTTGGCTGCTACCAAAGCACAATTAATGAGTTCTGTGTACACCTGAAAAGAAAGGGCATTTCAATAGGAATGAGTTAGTTCATTCTTTCCAAGCAACAACCCATTGGTAAATAATTGTTTTGGTGCCAAAACAGGAAACAAAAACTTTGGACATTTCCGATTAATAAGTATGTGTATGACATCATGATTTAAATAATGCAATATAAAAGCTTTTTATGAATCGCAATTACAGAATTGTGGTGGCATTAACATATCGTGTCAATTATCGCAATCTGAATCAAAAAAGTTGCCAATGGCAGCTATTCATTGAAAATGCTGACATTAACGAAAGATTTTCGACATACAGTGACGTCACATGAAATCGCGTGCTTCTTCAATGTCAGAACATCACCTTTATAAATAATATTATTATTTAATGTTTGGCAATGCTTTATTTATTTCATATTTCTTAAAACTTACGAATCTTTTAACAAACTCTACGATTTGAAAGTGAGGACACTTTTCTAAATAAAGCAGATTTTTACATCCAGCGTGCGAGACAGTTGCCATTTGGAAACATGACGGTGAAACTTACCGTTTTCAGAGTTTTTAATGAATATCTCAGCTGATTAAAGTGGTACCAAAATGAGAATAATTGAAATGGCTTCCCACGAATGTTTGAAACCTGGAGCGTATGTCTCTCAAAACTCAATTCCCCGCCGTTCCAGAGGAGATAATCTCACAAACAAATAGATACGAGCAGATTTTAATAGCGTAGATACTGAGAAAAAGCTATAAATTTTTTAAATGGATCAAATAAAAAAAAATGTCCATCCGGTAGATTTCATTGCAAATACCTAACGCTAATCAGCCATGTCATTTTGAGACATTGCAAGCAAGAAAAGTAGTGTGATGTAATATTCATATTGTAGCCTATTTAAAAAAAATGTAAAAAAATAGCCTAACTAATACATTTTTTTCTTGTTCTTGTTTTAAAGAGGGCAAAGTGTTTGTTAAATAATCTCTGAAAATTTCAAAGATTTGTAACCGAAATTTTAAATTCACAGATGTCAAATTAAGCAATTTTGGAACTGTTGCCAAAAGATCAAAAATAAAATTAAAACTTTTATGCAAATAGCATTCAACAGATTTTTATCTGCTTTCTACAATGCTGCAAACAATAAATTTCTGATATTTTTAGTTTGTTCGTCAAATTAGGATATATGCGAATCGTTTCAGTATTAAGTTAAAAACAATCTAAGTCGAATTTTAAAAAAATCGCTTTACCATATTTCACAAATTGCCTGTGTGTAAATTTTGAACTCGATAGCGTGTCAAGAAGTTGTTTAAAAATTGCTGACAAACTTTTCACCAGAACAAACCTGACTTAATTTAATAAAAGCTTAAAGAACAGCAGGCTTAATCAAGCAAGTGTTGTTTCCAGTGTTTATAAAGGTTATAGTAATGTCATATACAGTTAGTTAAAGTAATATGATTGGTAAATGTCTTATAAATCGTTTGCTAAAGCGGCACTTTGAATTCTTGGACCAATTGCATAACTTCATAGTGTGTAGAGTCGGAGTACTGCTTTGTTAAGATTTTATTATTACATTTTTATTGCTTAGCTTATTGTTTCATGTCAGTGAAAACGCAATATATTCTATTTCTAAGTATATTTTAGCTGTTTCACAGAGGAAATAATATGGAGTTTCAAGTTGCCAAAGTTTAACGTTTCGAACATGCTTTTTGCGTTTAACCGAGAAATGGTGTAACAAAAGCGGCGAGAATAATTTGTGCTGAGAACGGGGTAAAGTCATTGTTGAAAATACGGCAACGAAAATAATTCTTGTTTCCGTGGAAAGCGATTTATCTAACGATCCGCTTTCAAGAAGTATAGGTACGAAAATCGCTTAATTCAGTATCTTTACGAGAATCCCCGGGAAACAACATCAGAACTGGCAAAACTTATGGAATGTGACTTCTCAACCATTGTGTGGCATTTGTATTTGATTTGATGCGTTGAGGTACCTTAACAAATGACTACGAATTTACTCACCGATTTAATACTTTTGAGACACTTTGGTTGGTATCCATAGCTGGGTGATATATTTAAGACTGAAAACTCACTTTTAGCCGAGCTAACATACTGCATGATTTTCTCTTTGAGCTGAGTTACTTCTATCTTTGATTAAAAAAAACTTAAGTATGTATTTATTTGTGTCTGATAAACAAATTCTGTCTTTTAAGGCATGAAACTGGATTATTTTAAGAGATGAAAGATTAGAATTTATTCATAGAAGCAAAGGTTTGCTGAAAACTCATTCCATTAAATGTAGTTTGTTCTTCCTAAAGAAATTATTCTTATCATTTCTAGGCTAAAATTAAACCCAGAATTTCTTACTTGTGAACCAAAAAGGGGGGGGGAGAGAGAGAAGAAAGTCAAAAATGGTAATGGTTGTGAGTATACTGGAAAGTGTCAGAAAAAAGTCTGTACAGCTAATTATTATAATAATTTATCACGTAAACTCAGAAACAAAATTGTAGCTTAAATATGAGCAAAAATGTAATTTAAATACAATTCAAACAAAACTGTAAAATCAGTATATTTGATTTAGGAGGAGAATATGCAACAGCTTTAACTTAAACTCTAATACATCAAGTATACCTGTTTAGAATGGAAAAGTGAATATTAAAGATAATTAGGAATAAATTTTATATGAGAAAAAATACTTCAGGATCTTATAAAAATGCAAAACATCTTTCGTGAAATAACAAAATTAAACGTACATAAACCAAAATATTTAAGAAGAATCATTTTGCTAAAAGATTTTGATGTTGTTCCTTAACACGAAAATTAAGTTTGTATATATTTTCACATTCTAATTTGAACAGATCCTTACTTTTGAATTTTACGTAACCATAACTTATATAGATATCAATTTAAGATGCTTCATGCGGCATAGAAGTGGCTTTTTTTTCTAAATCATAATCACAAAATAACAGAAAATGTTTTGCGATAAATTTGACAAATGCAAAAAATGTCCTCAGCGCTTATAACTTGATGTCCTGAAATGGTGGTTCTCTTTTGTGGGTGCACGGAACTACCATTAAAATATCGTTCGCTTCTTGAATAGGCTGTCAATAAATTTAAATGGAAGATTGAACATATACGAGTAATTATTATCTCTACTTTTCTGGATTTTGCATAGAAAAGTTAGAGTTAATAAAGCATTTTTGGAAACAGTTCTCAGAGAGCTACTTTTTTTTCCTTATCTTATCTAAGTCCTAAAATGCAGGTTTTTAAATTTCGTTAATATAATCACAGCACATCTCTTTTGGGGACTCTATTTTCTCTTTGAATTGGTTTTATAATTTTTAGAATAATGAAGTGGAATTTATATAATGATTCTCTTCATTACTATTACTCTAATTTCACTTTGGCTGAGCTGAGGCGATAGAAATTTTCAGTTCAATAAACAAGTGTTTTACTTACTTTTAAAGCATGCCTTTTTATAACAAAAATATAAAACTACTGGAAATCTTCAATGGCTTCAAGGGGTAATTAGACATCTTTCGAAAGAGCATAATTGTATTTTGAGAAATCAAGTAAATGCAAGTGGAAAATATTTAGTTTAGAATATATTCTCTATTAAACACCCAAGCAAAAATTAGATTTGTCATTCTTAAAATCCTACTGACCAAAATAAGCTCATCTCAAGAAAATAGTGGTCAGGTCAACACCAATCCTATTTCATGGAACAACATTTAATAAAATACTCAGATATAAAGAAGAAATATACTGAAAACATCTCTGTCAGCTAAGATTCTACAGTTTAATAGTACTTAAAATAATACAGCAGGGTGTTAAGCGAGACATAGTTTTCAGGTACAACTTTTGACGTAACAGAAACCTTACAATTAAGAAAACGTACACGCAAAAAAAGAGTCATTTTGCCTGTTATAAAACCAGTGTCTTTGAATGAATATTTTATCATAATGCACATATGTTAGAAATTAAAGATAAAAGATGTCGCTATGCCCAGTCATTCGGCACCTGTGAACAAAGTTGTTATTTAATAAATAAAAATTATGGAAAATTTCGAAGACAAACAAACAAACAAAAAACTGCTGCTTCGATTGCTTTTAAGAGAAGTAAAAATTCGAATAAATTCTTGATTGCCTTTAGGCCGGAAGGTTCTACTGTCTCACAAAGAAACCACGTATTTTCTGATTTGTTTTGGTCGCTATAAATAAATTTCCTGTTAGTTTCTCCTAAATGACATTATCTGACATATGTAATAATCTTGCATGATTATCCCTTGTAATTTATTCTTATAACCCCTTTTTATGTTGCGATTGTCAAAACATATTTTAGTTTTTCCATGCTAAAGCAAATAATCGCGTAGCATTGTAACACATCACAAGTAAATGTCTGTCAAATTCAGTATTTTAAAACTAAATTTATTAAGTTAGAAATCAATGTTTTCAGTTTTGTTTTGACATAAATCGAAAAATGTGTTTCTTTTTCCTATCATTGCGATGAGTTTCTGTGAGCAAACGGAAGTACAGTAACGGAACAAGTTATGAAAAATCCTTTATTTCATTGGCTCGCTTGTGCACGAGACTTGCAACAAACGTTTCCTTAAAGTACTACCTATTTGGTCAGGATAGCAATTTCGCGAATTAAAAGTAATTAGGATTTCGGAAATTTTCTTTTCAGGTGTTTAATAAATAAAAAACTAGCTAAGATCATCTATAATAGATTCAAACAAATAGTAATAGTTATATATTAATATTTATGTAAGATTTACCTAAGACCGAATATAATTTCATATAAGGATAAAATGTTGAAAGAAAGGTGTTAAGCATAGGGAAGAATTCTAGAGATTCCATGCAACAATGTATCTTAATCAATTGTTCCCAAGCCTTGAATTACGTCTCAGGTTGCAACCTTTGAGCCACTGGGGAGATCAACGATTAACCCTGTTAAGGCTATCAGAGATAAGAGTTGCTGCCGTGTAATGAAGGAAAGCAATTTATTGGTCAGCCCTGTATTGCGGAGAAAATTATTATTCTGTGCATGTGCTTTTGCATGTCATAAGCCAGCACGTAAATAAACTATTTATTTATGTATAACTGTTTATTTGTTTTCAGCATCTGTTTATTTTAGTGAATTTCGAACCACCCCAAGAAAAACTGATTGTGTGTAGGAACATGAAGCACGAAAAGTAATTTTTTCCTCATCAGAATTTTAGTTCATTTTCAATCATTCTCGGAAATAATTGTAAAGACAGCATTATTTATTAATTATTGACACCACTGTTGTTTTTTGCATAAACTTGCGAAAGATATTCAGCTGCACTGAAAATATTAGAGAGTAATGTTTTATATTAGGTTATTTTTTCCAGGCTGTATTTGTCAGAATTGCTTCCACAGAAAGAAAGCATAGAATCAAATTATTTAAATAATAGCACTGATAACAACTACATTCCTCATTCTATTACGTATAGATTAGAATATTCGATGCTTTCAACATGGTGCAAAATAAAATCTTCTTTTTTATTCTTTTATCACTCCTCAAATATAACTGTAAACCTTTAGTCAGTAACATTATATTTGATGACGTATAGTTTAATGAATGAACCTGAGCTCTATTGTAAATGTATTACTCGAAACAAAGATAATGTATAAGAATTTATATTTGAGTTAGTAAAGAAAACACGGATAAAGAAAAAAAGACATGAGTTCGATATTTAATGCTTACTTATGGAAATTTGGAAAATAATACTCTCTTATCTATATCTGCTTTTGTAAACTATATAATTAACTACTACACTGATGAAATTTAAAAAATACACGTATTAAAGAAAGCATTCATCAAAATCGTCTGTGTTTTGGCATTCCAACAAAAACTCCCAAAATATCTATGATTTCAATGAATGATTTTTAATTTATAAGAAATATCCGTAAAAGTCAATATTTCATTGTTACTGAATAACGCAAAAGACAAATGAGTTCAAAATCGGTACCAAATCCGAATGGGTTTCTACCCTTACCTTGCAAATGAACCGTAAATCCGTATGTCGTTTTCTTCATTCCTGTATTCATACTTAATATTTGTTTTCTGAACTTCATTTGGCTTTATTAAAATTTATCTGAGTTTGAAAGTAGTCAATTAGCTTATTCCTGCTATATGAAACTAATGTATAGCAGCAGTGCAACATACGCCAATAATCTACTCTTAGCCTTTTGCGAATCTCTGTCCCAGTATACAACCTAATGTCTCTGGGAATAACAGTTTCGATGGAAATTGTAATATTTAGCAGTGCTTCACAGACTAAATTCTTTTACGATTAATTATGGCTGAAAGCAATTTAATGAGCAGATTGTGAAGTGAGAATTTCATTAACGTGTTTTCGAAAGTTAATATGAAATCTAAAACAGCTTTTGCTCTGTTAACTACAAAGTGCAGACATTCAGTGAATATTAACTTATCAGCATGTATGTTTGCCACAAGTGATTCTGATAAATGATGCGGTTGATTCTGATAAAAGACATATGATATTCTAATGACTCCAGTCTGCTTTGCTTAATACCTGACACAAAGTGCGATCAGAAATTGCTTGTTTGGGAATATTTCCAGTCATTATGTCTATACGAATACAATGCTTTCAATTTCACGAGTGAATTAAATTACACATTTTCTGCTTTACGCAAGAATCTGTAATTTTTATTCCATGCAGGTATATTTAAATACCACTTGCTCTTATAAGGGAGTATTAAAACTAGAAGGGAACGTTTTGCCAAAATGCAGATAAAATTCCTTTTGATCTTACCATTGACATGTTACTGGTATAAAATGGTCTCTAGAATCTTATTTTTTTACATAATTATAATTTTATTTAGATAGTATATTACCTAATTACTATATCATAACCTTTCATGTAATTCTGAATCATTTTACTGATTGTACTCGAAAGGTGTTCGCAAAATGATAGCTCAATTACTAGAGCACCGTTACATTTGCGAATTAAATCCACCTTTAGCTCATTACCCTACCATAAAATAATTCTCGTAAAATGAATAACCCTCTAAATTTGTTTTCATCAAAACTTAACTATTGGTGCGTTCCCTTTTCATCAAATACGTGAAAGGCAAAAATGGATGGTGACATGAAGGAGGGTAAAAAGAAAAGAACAAAAATCCAAAAATGTTGGGGTGGATCGAATGGAAAGAGTTACTGCCAACCCCCTCCACAAGAATGCCACGCGCGCGACATCATCAACGTGCATGACTAGGCCGAGAAATCCGAGCAATATCGCATCCTTGAATACTTGCCAAGAAAATTTCGGGTTTGTGTCAGAGGAGGCGTTTTTGATTGAAGTCGGAAATTTTCTCGTCTATGGTCGTTGTTAGTGGCACGGAAGGAAAACTCCTAAAGCTAAAATCATGAGGCATGGATTGATGCAAAGTGGATGGAGCCTTCCGGCATTCAAAAGTAACGACGTCTGGGAAAAAAACTGGAATGTACTATGTGCTCATAAGCACTGTATTTGAAGCAAGAACGGTTTGCTTTTCGAAGCCGAATTGTCACCGTATAACGAACGGTAGGCACAGATATACGATACATATTTATAATAAGCTAAAGCGAGACAATATATTAGGAAATAAATAGGTTCCATTTGTTACTCCATAAAAATATGAAAACAAATCTGCTGCTTAGAAGAACTTGTTTTGACGCTAACAGTCTTTATTGCTCAGAATTTTCATTTTTTTCGCGTCGTTTACCAACGTAACTCCATCTTGTGCTTTTTTCCCAAACAAATCGTTCCTGCTATTCACTCGAATAATACATGAAATTTGATATTAAAAATTCTGAGAATAGCTACCAGTCTGTACTTAATCTATCATTCAAAATGTAAGAGCGCTTTGCTTGTAAAACACTTGTCAGAGAAAGCAATTTAATCACTTCTTATTAACATTAATAATGATTTATGATTATAATAACTACATATCCAATACTACTATTTTATACATTTGTTAGAGAATTTACGCCTTTAAATAGTTTAATACAATTTAGTTTTCTTTTCAATTAACGTTTTATTTGAGTGTCATTTAGAGTCTTCAGATACGGTATTCAGAAAACAAGTTATTTTTTCTGCACCTTGTTTCAAAGAAATATTTTGTTAATATTCGTGTATGTAATAAAGTACTACATCTTAAAAAGCAGTTACCTACTCTTTGCTTTACTTCCTGGGGATGCAGCAAGTTAGATTGAGAAATGTAAAATGTTACGCAATGTAAATATAATGTAAAATGTTTTTATTTGCAGTTTCAATACATATTTTCAGTAAATGCAGCTGTAAGGTTTCCCTTAGTTTAATTAACCAATTATTCAAATTTTTGTTATCTTTTTTGAATTCCTCAACTTCGACTCGCATTTCCTCACCTACTTTTCCGAGCATAGTTAGCTGCACACATATTAGCAGAAATAATAGCACTCTGATTAAGCTGAACTGAGTTGTAATATAGTAGTTACCAATAGATTTTGCATTTATTTTTGCTAATTTTTAAACTGAATTTCTTCATTTTTAAACCACCTATACGAAGTTATGCTTTTTACAGTATTATGATACTATCTAGCCCAAAGTCATGAGTCTTTATTCTTTGGCATTTGCGAAAAAGCGGATTTGTAGAATTATTAGTTTATTTCGTTCTGTCTTTCTATGGATAATCCATTTTAAAGATTAATACGATTAGAGAAAATAACAAACCTTGCTTGAACCTTCGAAATATTCAGATGTTTATAATTTGTCCCCACTTTCGAGAAATTTTCAGGTTCGATATTTTCAGTTCTATCAACGCTATTTGCAAACTATAAGCAATTATTAAACTGGGTTAATAAAGCAATTATAAACAAGTGCATATTTATACAGAAAAGATAAACAAAACTATTCAGAGCATACAAAAGAAAATGTTGTAAACACATGGGTAAATTCACAATGGAATGACGCCTCAAAATAATTGTATTATAGGAAAAACAAACAAATGTACAAAAATGTACAATAATATAAAATAATTGAAAATAAATGTTTAAGCAAGTTTACCAAAGCATGCATATTTTGCCACATTTACAAATATCTTGCAAATTGGCCATTTTCCTTTGAATAAAAAATATGCTGCAAAATGTGCGGTACGTGTAAGTGAAATGTTCTTATTTGTTTAAAATTTTCATAGGCCATTAGGTTCCAGCTATAAGCCTAAAACTTTACTTCTACTGATATTTATTAAATACTGAAGCTTGAAAAAGAAGAAAATAATATCATTATTGCAGCTGCTGTCCTGAAAAATTATTAAAGTTTATTAGGTATCATGTGAATTGTTAACTCTCTGTAACTAACTATATTTTACAATGCCTCAGTGTTTTTGGTATACATACTAACACGTGTACATAAATAGCACTTAGGACTAAACTTCAAAAACTGTAGTTTAACACTTTTCCTTTTATAGTCTAGAAATGTTTCTTTATATAGTTGTTCGTTCATTTAGCAGTACTTTTTTATCTTAAAAACAACTATTTTTATTTTGCATATCTTTGTAATTTTTATTGTGAAAATGTTTTGTGATAAATAAAAGCAACAAATTACCTTCGTTAAACATTCTGCATTTCATGAAATATTTTGGGAAAATAATAAGTTGCTTTCGCTAATTATTCTGCTTATAATACTACAGTAAGAATTTTTAAGCGTACTTTCGTGTCATACTTCCACATATTGTGTGAAACAATTATTCAAGAAAGGGAACAATCTGACTCTGCATTACCGTTTTACTCCCCATCCACCACTAGGAAAAATGTCTACCGACTTGTCTTCTCTCGCACTTTCTAATCGGATGTCTATTAATCTTCTCATCATTTGCAGATTCATATGATAATGACAGATTTTCATTAATTGACATTGTGCTATTGGTAAATATAGATTGTTTCCGTCAGAAATTTGCATTTCGTAGCCTATAAACTTAAGTGCAAGTAAAGAACAGATTTCTGTTTAGCACTTCTCCAGAATATCTTGTAGAAAATAACTGAAATTACGATAGTGGTAGGGTTTAACGAAAAGAATGCTATTCATTACGACAGCAATATTCAGTAAGTGCGGATGAAGATAGTATTGAAATACTTGATAAAGTTTGCTTCACTTAATGTGAAATATTTTCTGCCTCTTTCCTGTACATTTTATTTCTTTAGTCAGCCTTCACCAACATGCTAATGAGTTTAAAAAGCGAACGAATGTGTAGTTTAAAGAGACTTCTATGGCAAGCAACAAGTAATTCGTGTTTAGTTTCAGATGATGAACAACACTCTCTGTAGCAGACCTGCGTGTTGGTGCCAAATTTTACATCTATAGAATTTGAATCCCTATTGATGGACCCAAGTGTACAGGAGAAAGTGATAGTCATTAGGTGTTTTGATACTGAAGACGTTAAAAATGTGCAATACTCTCGTCGAGACTCGAAACCTGAACCTCTCAAAATAAGCTTTTGAGTATGTCTCCACCACAATGGCATGCGGAAATTAAGGAGAAAATACTGTGCAAAGTTTAACTTTATGATTTATTGCTTTAAATACTTGAGTTACAAACTTTCCATCAGTTAACTTTATTGCTGGTTAAATCTTACTTGAAACTTCTAAAGGTCGAGCATATCTAGTTAACATCTTAGTAGAAACTGAACTGCAATTATGATAACTGTATCGGCTATCACTAGATAACTTTACGACGTCTGCACTGGAGTTATATTTGTGTTACTAGGCTGGCACGTCGTTTTCTCCAAAATAAAAAAAAATCATTGTTGGCAGTATTTTGCAGTTATTTTCATTGTTGAACTGTACTTGAAACTTGCCAAAATGGTATATTGGTTAGGGAAGCCTACTGCGGTATCGAAGGGCCCGGTTCGAATCCGGAGAAGGCATAGATTTTTTTTTTGCAGCAGGGGAGCGCTCTAAATCTCTGGATAGCCGGAAGTCCATGGTAGGGGAGAAGGTGTGGTTTCATGGTAAGGGAGAAGGGTGGGAGACCTTCGGACCATCTCCGGCTTGCTAATCCTCAAGGGGGGGGGGAAGTAGAAGTCCAGCATCCTTCAGGCTTCAACCATTCTTCCGTGAAATACGTAGACAAGACAACAACTGCAATAACAACCTGAAACTTTAGTGAAATTGCAATGTACACTGAACCAAAAAAAGTGCTGACAGTTCTATAACTTCCGTTCTTATTGGCTGACAGACGAAATTCAGCTTTCGTTTCAACTGAAAACTCGACTTAATGATATTTATATATAGCATTGAGGATATGCGTTATATTTATATACAGCATTGTTCTAACATAGGTATTTTAAAACAAATTTGGACCTTTATCTGAAATGATATACAGATTTTCTTCCATATTTCGATCCTATGTCTCAAAGTATACTAAATAGCCAAGCTTCGTAAAATTTACCCGGGTAATTTTTAAAAAAATATGCTAGAATTTTTAGCTCTCCTCAGTATTAACTATATTTGTTATAAATTTATAAATACCTCTTTTTTATTAATCTTACACTTAATTCTTTCTTTCAAAATTCGAAATTTAGGTTCAATCCAGTTAAATTTCGCCTATTTTTTTATGATTTATTTTTTTAATTTGTATTTTAAAATAATATTTATAAATTTCTTAGAAAACATTTGAAATATGATTTATAAAACATTTGCCACCGTCTTAAAGTAAATGCATTTCTAGGCATACATGCCAAAAATAACAGTTTTTTATTCAGAATTTCCCAAGAGAACGTGAATTTATATATTTTCGTGTTTTGAAATTTAGCAAGTTTGTTATAAGGATAATAACGCCAAACGTGGATTACGCACTTTGTTATAATCTTCGATGAACTGCAGCAGTTATTTTGAACCATAAATTTCCAAATAAATTTTTACTGAGGATAATTCACTGGGTATTTCTTTATTTCCATTTTTATTAATTGCTTAATAATTATTTATTAATAATCCATGAAAAGTTATTTTTTAAATTTATAAAGAATATTAATCAAAAGTATAAAATTCTTTTTTTCTTTCATAAGATTAACTTTTTACCCTCGCCATTTTATTTCCCGCTATTTTACTTACTTTACTTCATTTTATATGCAATGAAATTGATGATTTCAAAATTGTGCTTCATATACTCATTCAATACTTCCGGAGTACGTCAAACAATACTTCAGAAATATAAAAAAATATATTGTGTTCTTCTACAGAAATGTTGAACAGTGGCAAAAGTTTTTGAATATAAGATTTTTATCTGCTGTTTTGTGTGCAGAAAACTGAAAATAGAAACGATTTTTTTAGATGTTTTATGCCAAAAACATTTTTGTGGCTTTGCCACATAATAAATTTCTTAAGCAAGCTGTTGTTTACGTCTGGAAAGGCAACGTATTATCATCAAGCCTTTTTCCTGAAGCAAAATATATTTTTATATAACTGCATTACAATAAACATATTTTTAAATATAAGACTGTGATTTGTCAAGACCTAAATTCTGATCATTATATTGACGCTTAAATGAGTTTCTAATTTTCTTAGTTCAGAAATATGTGTTTAGAAGTCGAACATAAATTAAGATGGTTGGGTATTTAAATAAGACAAAACACGTAGAGACTATCTGCTTAAGGGAAGGAATGACTTCATGGAAGACTTTTCTAAGGAAACGCGGCTCATATTCACGTTGCACATGGAGAAAATCATGATTCGCGTTTGTTGGTTTCTGGTACAAAATATTAGCAGGTTTTATCCGCTCCATCACTAATGTTACTGGTAAATTAAGACCCAGACTGTTAGATTTGTAAATTAGCTTATGTTAATTAATCAGTTATTATGATTTAAATCCTTATAACTTTTTTCCGTAATCCTTATCATAACTTAACTTCCTTATCATTTTGCTGAGTGTATTTAAGCTGAGGATTTTGAATCTTTAGTTGAGAGAGCTTCTAGCAACCGCATTTCTCTGTTAGTACTTTTAGTCAGCTCTGTTTAAAAATTATATTTCGGCTTTAACGTTCAGTGAGGCATATTGAGCCGAAGACACCGTTTGCATGATATGAAATATGCTGGAGGCTGTTGGGATATTGCAAGCTGGTGCAAGGCACTTCTCTGTCGCGAGAGAGCTTGCGCATCGTAAAAGACTGGGGAATCATTATAAAAGGGATCAAAGCCCGTGTAAAAGACGTGTGTCTGGACGCCGGAGGATTACCAGAATGGCAGACTATCGCTTCCCGTTGCTAAATGTAATACGCCGCATATCACTATTGGGGCGATAGCTGGCATCGCATATCTCTGCTCCTGCAGGACAGCCCACATCCCGCCAAACAGTGTATGAAGACTGCATGAAGGTGGACTGTACGCCCAACGGCCTGTGGTTTGTGTACCTTTGTCTCTATCCCATGCAGAGAGCAGCTTAAATGGGCCCATGAACATCGCAATTTGACGCCAGACTAGTGGGGTCACGTAGTCTTTACGGATGAGTCTGAATTTAATATGCAGAGCGATTCCCGAATGGCAATGATATGGAGAGGGCCAGGAGCATGATATCCAGCGACAAACATGGTCAAAAGAGACCATTAGAGAGGTGAAGTCTTACCTGTACGGGTTGGAATAGCAACGAAGGGCCGCACCGAATTCTACGTGATTCCTTGTGTTTCAGTGAAAGTACAATGTCGTTCGTGTTCAATGTTGCGACGAAATTATCTACCCTCTTGTACGTCCTTTTAATGGTGCAATGGTTACCGATGCGATATTTGTGGACGATAACGCCGGTCTGCACAGAGCTCAAGTAGTGCGGAGTTTTCTTTATAGTAAAACCATTCCACATTTGCCATGGTCTGTTAGATCACCGGACCTGAATCCGATAGAGCATGGATGGGATATGTTTGGACAACAGATGGCATTTCGGAATATGCTGCCAGGCACCCTCCACGAGCTCCGACATTCATTACTACAGGAATGGACGCTATTTATACAACAAATGATCAACGCACTCTTGCTAGCTTGCCTTGCTGTTGTCAAGCATGCATTTCAGCTAGAGGTATCAACGAAAACATCACGCTGGTGTTATAGCCGATAATAGCTTGATGTTTCCGTTGAGTATTCTTCCGACCCATTTGAAGTTTCGCAATGTGATGGTCGTAATAATGTTTTTAATATGTCTTTTCTTTATTGTTTATTATGTGGTCTAGTAATAGCACATCAACCTCTTAGCTCAGTTTATCCATTAAATAATTTTTGTTTTATTCCGTATTTTCCCTTTGTTGGTTATTTTTGTTTTAGTAGGAGAGTAGTTTCTGATATCTTCTTTGCTTATTTTTATTAAACATGTCTTATACTGTTAATTTTGTACTTGCAATATACAGACTCTGGCTTCAAGGTTGTTTCTAAATATTTGAAATTCCTTGACAGAAAATGCTGAATAAAACAGGGGTTGAACAATATGAGCTGATAAAAACTAAAAAATTAGATTGTGCATAAACTAAACAATTAGATTTTCTCTTTCTATGTGTGTTGCAGAGATAAAGAGAATGATTCTGTTCCCTTGATGAGATGAGAGTCACGGAAGGCACGCTTAAGGATCGAAATGTGCGTTTATAACCAAACTTTTTGTCTGAAAGCCTGAAAGGGGATGTTAAGATTTTTTTTGTTGTAGAAGGTAAATGGATAGGACGACTTTGTAAAAAATAGTCCTGACTTAGAATATTGGACGTATTTATTGCTTATTTATTCTTTGAACTATAATGCTAACAGAAGAGTAGACAAACGTATTATTTTCGAAAGAGACATTTTGTCGGGCATGATGAATCTCGGAGAAATTCCCACGGTGAACGAGGAAAGGAACACGAACGAGAACTCGTCTTTCTTGGGACACTGTAGAAAATATGTTCAGCGTCTAGTTTTAACTGCGACATAGTTATAATTGGTTCGGAAAAGGCTGTAGCAGATTACGATGGACCAATTATGTTCACGTGAGACGTTGTTGCTTCAGAAGGTGGCATTTAATTAACACTTAGGACTGGAGTTAAGGAAGAAAGAATTTGTCAAAAAAGGAAGAAACTTAGCTTTAAACTTGCTTTGAGTTAAAGGAGAAATTTAGTGAAAATGAAGAAAGAAAACATAATGAGAGAGAATGAGTGTAATAACTATTATATAAAGGTGTGTAGCTTTTTTGAGATTTAGAAAGAATACTTCCTTGGAGATGACTTGAAAAGACAGACGGATAATGGTTCCAGACAGATATGTTCCAGTTTTACCGAGGTTTAAGAAAAGCCTGAGTGGTAGAGGTTCCTGCCATACACGGATGAAGTATTCCAGTTTTTACGAGTTTAAGAAAAGACTGAGTGTTAAAGGTTTCAGCCCTTCTCTGATGATGTGTTCCAGTTTTAGAAACGTTTAAGAAAAGACGGAGTCATAAAGATTTCTGCCAAATACTAATGAACTGTTTCAGTTTTCCGATATTAAGAAAAGACTGATAGATAAAGTTCCCTGCCCTATTCTGAAGCTGTGTTCCGGATTTATAGACGTTTAAGAAATGACTTTCATGCTGTACACTAAAGTGTTCTCGTTTTTTCCTACATTTAAGAAAGGACAGAGTGACAAAGACGCTTCTCCTACTCTAAGGAAGCGTTCTGTTTTTACTGACATTTAATAAATGACTGAGTGTTATATTAATTGACATGTTGCATTACTTAATCTGCAGCCTGAACCTCACCGTGTTATCTTTCAGTCACGTAATCTTAAAATTACACGACATCAGTTCGCTAATCTTGGGGACTGTGGCTGTAAGTACCCTACAGATCCTCTAAATTTGTAGAGTAGATTAAGTAAATTGGAGTTTTTAAATGTAAATATTTATCATGATCATGAATGTAAATATTTATCATATAAAGTCATTATTTGTAAGTAAATTGTGACTTTACTATACTAATGTGATACTTAAAGACTTGTATAAAAAATTAATGTTTTTGTCGCTAGAATTGTGTTTTCTGCCTATGACAGTGCAGTTAAGAATTGTAAATTGTGTTATATTAATCAAACATGGCGTATATTATTTGTGGTTGTATTTGAATTGATTGTATAAAACATTCAGTGGGAGAGAAAATTAAGTACCATATTATTAATTTTTGGTCATTAATTATTGCGCCAAATTTATATACAATTCAGTTACACAACGCATTGGTGTATTCCGAATAATTAAGGAACATGCATGCATACGTATAAGTAAGTAATTTACTTGGTTGCTCTATAAAAAATGAAATAAATAACGTATATAACGCAGAAAAATAGCTGCGCAAGATCCAGATCATCATTTTCAATGCAGGCAAATTTTTATTCTATCTTATATAATTATATTTGTTTCTATGTAGTTTCTTAATTGCAAGTTTCATTCATTTCTTTAATAAACATTTCACTCTCATCTTGTTTTTTCCAAATGTTGAAGCATTGCGTTCTTGCATATTTAGATTCTACAACGAACCATTTGAATTCGATATCTTTAAACACAAAAGAGTAGTAATAAATGATTTAATTCCAATAATTTTTAAAGAATATTTGTATTTTTAAATACATTTCTTAAATAGAGCAATGTAATTATATTTTATCCATTCCTTACTCTGATTAAAATATATGACTGATACTCATATAAATATGCCTTCAAATTCCTGTTTTAATAATTTAGTTTTTAAATAAAAAATAAAAAGATGGTTAGGAATTTAAAATTTACACTAAAGAATAAAATCTTCTTTAATAACCTGCAGCTAATTTTAAAGAATAGCAGATAGCGTCGCTTACATTTTTTGGTACCTAATTAACCATGTTTTAAAAAGTTTCTTTTCAATAGCCCATGCCGTCTTTTATCTGTAGTACACGAGTGTGCTTAAATGATAAATTAGTTTTTTTTGCCAAAGAATCGTTGAAGATTTCTAAGTTTATCGTTTTTGTTATTCAATGGTTTCTGTAGATCGCAAATGTTTTAGTAAAAGACAAAATATTCACCTTTTTGTTTCTATGCTTTTGCTTAAAAAATTACAATTTTCAAAAATAAAGTACTCTACGTTTTAGGGTTGAATAATGAACCATCAAGCTGCATTTAATTTCAAAACTTAAAAAATTATAAACGGGAATTAAAGAGTAAAATTTTTCCTTACGTATTTGTGATTTTAGGTACATACTCAGAGTTTTGATTTTACCCACTTATTGATGTCATTTGATAAAATGTCAATGTATTCTAAAATCACATATCCACCACTAGAGGCCGAATGGTCATGACACTAAACAGTGGAAGTTCAATGTTGAAACCTAGGAGCCCAAGCAAACAGGTTGACTATACTGTTGGTTTTTGTGGTTTTCTTTAAGTGAATGCGAGCCAATTTCCCTTAGGCAGCTAGCTCTTGCATGCTTTGCACCATATCTAACTAAGCAATCTAATATATATATTAGATTACTCTATTTGCGTATATATATATGCATATTAGATTACTTTATTTCATTATTACTAAATTTGTAACAGGAGATAACTTTTTTCCCACCAAGTGTTGCTATTATTCGCTTTCTAATTGTTGAATTTGTTAATAAAAAAATCATTATGTTTTACAAAATAGGAAAAAAATAAATAAAAATTCTGAACTGAAAATTCAATTTCCAGGTGCACATGTTCGGGTGGAGGACTATGTTATTCAAAATTTTATGGCTCTACGTATCGTCCTTTTTTCACAGTGCTATATACATACATACATACATGCGGATTCTTCGTTATTTAATTTCTTTAAAAATAATACAAGACGATAATATTGGTGGCAACAATCTGAAATGTGATATGATATTTACAGAGAAGAAACGCAAAATTCCATTTCCAGACTAATAGCCCCTTCTGGTGTAAAAAATAGCGAAAGAGAGGGGAAAACAGATCGTATACTCATAAGAAGCAGTTTGATATGATTATTTTTTAATGATATGTCAAAGAAAAAAGCAATGAAGACATTCTTTGAACTTTCTTTATTTTATTTTTAATACATTTTCTTTCCTTATCTTTTAAGATTTGATTATAATGTCACAATATTGAAGACTTTGTCATTTGATTACAACATTCTGTCTTCTCTTTTCACACAGGATAAGTTTCGTATGTCAGGAGAAAATGTGAAAATTAAACTGTCACTTTTTCTTTCTGTATTGAAGAAAAATTTTATATCCCGTTAAAGGTGAATCATATGTCATCCTCCTGTGATTCGCATTTCACTCTATTGCAGTGCTTTTAGCCAAAGTATCTCTTAATCAATAAAATAACTATCCCAAAAAATGTGCTAAATAGTTTTTTGAATGAGAAATAAAAAATATATTGTTGTATATATATATCTCAGTTTTAGCGGTACCTTAGGGTTCAAAATACATATATTCAGAGATCAGGTAATATCAGATTACACACACATATATATAAATATACACGCGCAAACACACACACACATATATATATGTAATATACTATAAATATAAAATGAACTGTATGAAATGAGCTATGTAATTTCGTCATGATTACAACCAGGTCTTTGTGTATCTACGCGCCATCCTCCAAATCATTATATATAATATATATATATATATATATAATTAATTTTATTCTCCTTAACAAACACTTTTTTAATCAACACATATAAAATTACGCAATTAGCGCACCAGCTATTGTGAAACTAAATAGATACCGCACAAAGAAAAAGAGAGCAAATACGACGAGTATTTCAGCAAGCGAAACAGAGAGCAAATGCGAAGCGTTTATGAAGAAATTTGAATTCGGAATAATTTACTTTAGCTTTTCTTTCATTGGCTAATTAATGCTTCCTAAAATCGTTATCAGATGAAAGCTTTTATATACATTTATTTATTCTAATATATCAAAGCGTAACAGAAGGGATGCTTTTGTGGAAGAAATTTTTAGAAAAACTAACTAGCTAACTTTCACACGCCTTTTATATAAGTGACTGCATCATATTGTTTAGAATGGTTTATTATCAGCAATTACTATTTTTAGGAATGAAAGGCAAACTACTAAGATCCAAGGGCTTATGCAAAATAAAGCTCAATTTTTTTACATATATTTATACTTTCACAGAAACATGCATGTATGCCTATATATACATATATCATAATAACTTATGCGTAAATGACTTGACAATTTGAAGAGAGCGTTGACACACAGTATGACATAACAGGCACAAACCGTGATCAAGAGCCACAGCGTAATTTATTCGTGGACACTCTTGATGAACATAAATATAATTACTCATATAAACATAATTATTTTGGGAACAATAAGCAACGTCCACACATTTTATAAAACGGAAAAGAAGGAAGTTCGCATTTTATCAAACCATATTTATGACGTGTGATCATTCATTTAAGCGTAGATTCATTGGGACTACCGGTCGCAGTTCTTGATTATCGTTGGTTGTCTACCTGTAAAAGAGCAATTTATCACTAACTTCATAGTGGGCCCCCTATTACGAACAGCCGTTAAGTCTACATGTTCAAAACTTTCGGTATCTTCCAGATAAGCGTAAATGTCTTTAAATTCTGAGTTTTTAATTTCAGTAATAAATTTCAGTTTTTAATTCGCCAATTATTGTTTCCCGGGATTCAATTATTTTCGCAGTTAGCATCGTACATTTAATTGTATTTACGTCTTCATCGATCTATATTATTGACAGTGCGTCCGCAACTACATTTTCTTTCCACGGCCTGTGTTTTATTATTAAATTAAAATCTTGCAGTTTTAGTGTCCAACGTATGAGCCGGGGCGAAAGATTATTACCGGAGTATAGGCGACCAACTGCCGCGAGATCTGAATACCCAGTTATCGGGGCACTTCCAAAGTACACACGGAATTTTTGCACTGCTAATAGGACCGCGAGGGTTTCCCGTTCAGTTGAGGTATAATTTCGTTGTGTTTGATTAAGCGTCGTGCTAAAAAAGCTATTGTCTGCCCATTTTGGGAAATAACAGTGCCAACTGAGTAGTCTGACGCATCTGCTGCAATTTCCAAATTTTGATCTCCTTCCGGGAATTTAAGAACAGGGGCGTTAATTAAGCCGCATTTCAATTCTTCAAACGCCGTGTTCATCTCCGCTGTCCATGTGAACCTAGTCGTTTTTCGTTTAAGCACCAACAAGGGTTCAACTATCGCAAAATCTTTAATGAATACTCTATAATAGGAACACATTCCCAGAAAAGATGACAATTTCTTAGCCGTATTTGGCGGTGGATAACTTTTGATCGCTAAAATTTTAGAGTTGTCAGTTTCGATACAATTTTTCGAGATTTTATAGCCGAGGTGCCTTAATTCCTTGGCTACAAATTTGCACTTTTTTGGATTACCTTTCAGGCCCGCCTCATTTAATAATGTAAAACCTTCCTCTAAATGTTTAATATATCCCTCTAGGGTTTCGCTTGTCACAACAATATCATCGAGATTGGTGACTGTACTTTTGCCCAAGATTGGCCTTAAAACAATATCCATAACTTTTTGAAATGTAGCCAAGCGTCATTGTAGCTCCGTCCAAGCCAAGCGGCATTCTCAAAAGGGCATACACACTTGACTTTGTAATAAAAGCTGTTTTTTCGATACCCTCGGGTTTTACTGCAATTTGAAAATAGCCTGATGTCAGGTCTAAAGTGGTCAAATATTTAGTCGACCAAATTTTTCTTATTATTTTATCTATTATCGGGAGGGGATATGTGAGGCATTTTCTTGTGCTATTTAATTTTCGGTAGCCAATAGCGAATCTCCATGCGTTCGGATCTGCGGATGGCAATCCATTCTTCTTTCTACCTAAAACTACAAGACTAGCATAGAGGCTGGTACTTGGCGTAATTATCTTATCCCCGAGCATTTTCTTAATGTGTTGCTCGAGAATGTCTTCCTTCACCCGATCGCATCTGTACGGTTTTGAACGAACTAGGGGCTCACTGCTAGTACAGGTGCTATGTGACACAATTTGGCAGAAGCCAGGTTTTTTATCATATAATTGAGAAAAAGTTCTTACCAATTTTGAATTTTTTCTTTTTCTCCTTCTTGGAGGTGACTTAGACTCCCCTCCGGGACTGCGGTTTTTTCTTGTTCAATTTTGTCCATCTTGACCTGCAAGGTACTATAATCTCTAGCATTAATTTTTCCGCTAGCTGAGCATAAGAAATCAACGCTCAATATGACTGCGGTTATCAAATTCTTTACCACGAGAAAGTTTATTTTCTGGACCTCGTTTTTTATTTGTACATGCAGCCCCACTCTTCCCAAGCAGACACATTGTTTGCCTTGGTCAGCAATCACGCGCTGTCCCGTTGTCTTAAACAGCCTGCAGCGACGAAAATGTTTTTTTAAAAAATCCTGCGACAGGAAGCTGCATTGAGCCCCGGTATCTAGTAAGGCGGTCGTAGGGACATCGTTTAGTAGTATTTGGATTTCTCGCAAAGCCAATTTTGGACGACTACCCTATTCAGCTTGATTTCTGAGGGATTTACCTTCTCACACGGTGACTTCACCCTCCTCCAAGTCAGCGGGACTAGTTTAAATTTTTCTTTTCAACCACTTGGTCCAACTGCTTTTTATTTCCCCATGCTTTGGTCTGATCAACTTTCTTCTTCTCCAGCTTTGCTCATTTTCCCTCTTGCCGATAGGAATTCTGCTGACCTTGAGGTTTCGTCTGGGCGTGAAACCTTGAGTACTGCCTAAAATTGTTCGCACGCACGTTTTCGGGCGTTTGCCTACTCTGAAATTTGACAGCTAGTTCGAATAAGCTTTTCAGCGTTTGCGGGTTCCTAACTTTAAGAAAATCTTGAATTTATGGAAGCAACTGCGGCAAAATTATTTCAAAGATTTCCTTGTCGAGCCTTTTTCCATATAATAACATGACAATATGGATCTTTCTTAGAATGAAATCCGTTAACTCGTCAACATTAGTTTGATATTTACTGAATAATTCTGATTCCAGTTTTGCGTGGTCTCTTACAACTGGAAATGCTTTCAATAGCGAATTTTTAAAATTTTTCCAAGTATACGTTTCGGATCCTGGATCCCCCAACAAACCCTTGCCTAGATTCTTGCACTAGCTTATCCCTTTTAAGTTTGACGTAGCGATGATAATTCTTTGCAGCTGGTATACAGGATATAACGTGAAGTGTAACCCCAGCTGATCCAGGAAGGTCATTACGGATCCTCTTCCATCAAAAGTTACTGTTGGCTTCATCGCCGCTCTCATAGTTTCCATGATAAAATCCGAATCCCTCCATGGGGTTGGTTGTGGCTAAGGGAACTGGAAGGTGAGAGGCGTCAAGGAGAAATGATCAGTACCTAGCGGCATGGTTCGTTAACAACAACTTCGGGCGCCAAATGTGGGGTTTTACTTATCTGAATCTAATGTTCAATCTTAGCATCCCCAAAACACTAACAAGCGAATAATCGCTGATGTGTGAGAATAAACACGTAAGACATAAGAATGGTTAACTACCCTTTACTTCGCAGAATAATTACAATCAACCCTAACTCGGAGTATGCAGCAAAGCCTTCACTTGGGCTTGAACTTAAATAATTATGAAATTAAACTAAACTAAGCTTAACTAAAGCTACCTGAAAGGTATAGCCGAAGCTATCAGAATTCCAAGTAGTTGGCCGCTAAGCATTAATTAAATTGGCGAAGCCAAGCAAGGGCCTAAAGTATGGCCGAGCGTAATATCCTAAAAGAGAACGTACCCAAAAGGCAAACGCGTGCTAGTCAAGAAAATCAGACTCTCTGTCTCGAATCGGCGAAACATCGACTTAAATATTACTCTTACTAATTTGCATTAACCGTGTTTCTGAAATTACATTCCGATTGGAAATTGTAAGCTGAAATTAGAATTGATAGAAAAGGTGCATAACTTAAAATAACCGTTAATAAAATTATTATAAATCATACAACAGTTTACGGTACATATAAAAATCAAACTTTAGGTGAACGACACCAAATTAAAATATGAGAAAAATGTGAGATTATTTATGCAGTTATCATTTTTTCTCTGAAATCTTCAAGATGTGGTCAGTAAGAAATCTATACGTTAATAAAAGTCTGTACACAAAAAATATGTTGCATTTTCCTTAATTTATTAGATGTTTTTTGAATTAAAATTTAGAAATATATATGTATATAGATGAAAAATACAAAAAATATGATGGGTTTTCTCTACGCGAGCAGGCAACCTCTAATTAACTTTCCACAATTTCAGGATTTTGGCCCTAGACCAATACTTTAGGCAGCATTCTGACATTTTATGCAACCGCCGGGAAAAAAACGGAGTACGCGCCAATTTTTCGTCAGATTGCTTTCTTCTATCGGTGGTACACGATTTGCGCTGTCCTTTCCATTCGTCTTCTCTTTGTTAGAATAGTTATGACGCAGGAAGTGTGAATTTAATCTCAAAAGTCTAAATTTATTCTGACGCAAGAAGTCTAAATTTATTCAATAAATTACGATTAGGTTATTGAATATGTAATTTAGAGAATTTCGTCTAAAAGGAAATGATCTGCGGTGAGAATTAAATAAAGATATGGAACTAAAGAGCTAAATCCTTCTGTGTCGTCATTTTCCAGCGTTCTACTCAGCCAAACAACTCCCGGACTCTGATGCAAAGCTTTGTCATTCTTGTACCCATCTATAAAATTATCACATATGTGTCTATATATATATATATATATGGATCTGATAAATTTTGGAGCCCATCTCTGTGCGTTTTTACATAAAAACAAATATGTAAAAATATGAACGAAGCATTGCCAGTGAGTACATAAAAATGGCGAAATATATCGCTGAATACATGGAAAATTACGCATTTAAAACAACATAGTTTAAAAATTTTACGTATGTATGTAGAACGTATTTTTTGTGTACCAGACGCTGATTAAAGCATCACTTAATTATTAGCAAATCTGCGGATGCAAATGTTACGGAATGGCGAGACAATACATTTAAATAATACATTCTGGCTCTGAAACAATACATTCTGGCTCTGAAATGCATACGATAGTGTGTAAACAAAACCAGGTATGAATTATTTCTGTTAATAATCATGGGCATTAACACCCTTGGGTTACTTATCTAAAAATGTGCCCATTTCAATAGTATTTATTCATTTACTGGGTAATATCCTTTCTACTACTGTAGTTTTGTTTTGTACGTTTTCATACTGCTTGTAATTTTGCATTTCTTTGCACTTTTATTTTCACCATGTATAATTCATTAAACATTACCTGAAACACTTTGTTACTGCTATACTACTGCTATTTTGTTTACGAGTGCCTTTGCCTGATGTGCAATGGAATTATATTGCACATACACATGCGTGTGCAGAAGCGAAAAGTAATGTTATGCCTATATTAAGTAGTCAAAAATAATAATTTTAAATTATTTAAAGGCATAGAAAATAATTACCCGTAAATACTAAAAATTCCACACTGAAACCCTTCATGAGTGCATGAATCTAAACAATTATAACTTTGTTTAATCTTTATATTTTCTTTAAAATAATTTCTAAAATTCTTCTTAATATATTGATTATAATCAGCTCAAAAATTTTCAGTGAGATTTGCCTTATTGCATGAGAAATTGTACCGTTCATTCATCAAAGAAATTTTATAGCTTTAATTTCGTAGAATTAAAATTTCTACTTTAAGTATGATAATATCTGTAGCATGCTTAATAAATAGTGCCATAGACGGTCAAATCATATAATTTGCTCAATTTAAGCGCGGAGTCTAAATTGAGCTAACTAAAATTATTTTACACTATATAGCCTTCATTGAAAATAACTTTCTTTTTATACTAAACACTTTTAAAAATGAAGTACTGGTGTTTTTCCAAACAAAAGCGATTAACCATTAAGTAAATACCTAAATTTGCACCTAGTGGATGAACTAAAAGCCTGTTACTTTTAAATTCTTCATAATTCGTTTCGTTTTTCATTTATTCGAGGCAATCCCATTTTTAAAAATATTTATAATTAGGGATTCTTAATAATTAGAATAACATAAGGAAATGCTTAATATTTACAGATAATAAGTAACAAATAGGAAAGATGAAATTTATAATAGAGCTGTAATAGGGCATTAATAAAAATAACACGTTTTTACGAATTTCCAATAAACTTTTATTATACCCTATCAAATGCGGGAAACAACTTTTAAAGGTATAAAATAAGAAATTTTAGGTTACTCTAAGTAAATTTACTCTTTGTGTAACACATATAAATAGTTTTAAGTAAATTTACGTCATACTCTCATTCACCTAATGTCTTTGCTAATTATATTGGCTTTATACTATTTCACATTAAAAATTATTATTAAGCTAGAAATTAAGGTGAATCGTTTAAGAAAATACTTTTTGGGCTAACTGTACTTTATATCGCGTAACAGGCCCAATCTAAGCCTCGATAATGTATTATTGAAATGGCAGAAAAAGACAAGGTTGTCAGATTTGACACGAAATCGCCCATTTGGCGATATATGTCGACAAAAGTGGTGGTATATCATAGACGGATAGAGAACGTTCTAGAATACATTATAGCGGCTTTCTCGATAATATTCTCGAAGGTAGGTTGGAGCTATAATTACACTGCCTGTCCTGGGAGAGAGTAATATCTCGAGTTCAGAGATAAGCTTGATAGCGATCGACCGAGTCGGGAATAAAGCTTTAGTCGAAAAAGAATAAATAAGCTTAGTCGAATAAAGCTTAGTCGAAAAAGCTTTAGTCGAAAAGACCGAGTCGGAAATAAAGTGCTTTAGTGCTTTGCCATGAAGCTGTCTTCACTGTTATAGCATGAAAGTTGTATTGCTGATTTTTTCAGAGTGCTTGTCGTAGCTTTTTGACAAGTGTAAACGTGTCTTGGAACTGTTTGTGTAATAGTGTTTACTGGTGAATAAATTGTGTTTTAATTCTTCATCAAGTGTTGTCATGAGTTACTTCAAATCCACGAACCCGTACAACGCAGGAGTATAATATTTTATGTGCTTTAAGTTAATTAAATGGCATATTGAAATACTGTTATACAAGATTAACATTTCAAAAAATGGACAATTTCTAAGCATTTGTAGGTTGAAACGTATTCCTTAATGAAAATGTAAGACCCTTAATGCTCATTTAAAAATTTTCTATGATTTTTGATAAGATGCTACTTAAATGTGATAAATGTGAAATGGGTATTATTAATGGTAAATGGGTAATATATTAGTATCTTTTTTAAGCATAAAGTATTATTACATTACAAAACCTAGTCTTCATAGCTATCTTAAATAATATTTGCATAGAATTCTCAAGTATTTTAAATGATTATATACTGAATATTTTTAATTTTGCGAGAATGTAGAGCCAAATTAGTTTTTGTTAAACTAATTTGGCTGTTGAATTCTCCGAAGTTCAGAATAAGAATTTGTTTTATATCGTTTTAATTGTTTCATTTTGAAAATCTTCCTTATTTAATTCATATATATCAAATGAAGTATCTGGTATCATTCATTCAAGAAATTTTTATTAATGAATTTTTTTGCAAGATTCTTTCTACTATTTTATTAGATAAAAGAGCGAGAAGCCAAGAAATACCTTGAAAGTGTTCAAAATCTAAAAAGGACTCCTCGAAAGAGTTAATAATCAAAAGAGAGTTTTGGAACTATTTTTAAGTCCATTGCAAGCTTTACAACTCTAAAGCATTTAATATAAAAATACATCGAATTCTTAAATTACTTTTAGAATTAAACCTAGATAGCTATTCCTATGGCATTGCAGATCCTTGTACAATGGGAAGAAAATAGCAAGGTAAATCCATAGATTGCATTTTTCTTTTATTCTAGTGTTTTGTGTCCCAATGTGCCATTAAATTTTGCGTAAGTAAACACAAGATACCAAAATCGATAAACTATTCTCTAAAATTCCATTGATTCCTTTCAATGTTAAAAAATATCTGAGACAAAGAAATTTAAATCAAAAACAAAAACTTAGTTTCATAGCTCTAGAAATACGGTTATGCTGCTTTGGATATGTTAGAACGATTGATTCGTTTGCTTGGACAGTTACAGGTTTTCTGGATTAGTAACGATTTTATAGGATACATCCATCTTGCTGATCGATTTAACTTTTTCTTATCTCGGCTTTACTTGGCTGCGAAAAAAGAAATCACAGCACAGCAGTTTTAAAATCCGTAGACTTTAAATCGAATATCGGATCTTCTGAATGTTTCATTTAACGCTTTCAGCACCGATGACGTCTTTTACATCATCGCAGTTATTGGTGTCGTTGGCTTTTCTGGATAAAAAACGGTAGACTTTGTTTTTTTCCTGTCAGTACATCCAGTTAGAAAATAATTACTTTATTTGTTGATGCTGAGTTCCAGTTTTTTCAATAAATATGAATTTTAAGTTATATTTAGATTCTGCTATTTACAAAAAGTTTACGGTATAAAAATGCAGAAGAAAAAATTTCTATTCAAAGGGAAATGAAATTTTAAGCATAATTTTGCAACTAAGGGTAGAATAGTAAACAAAAAATGATAAAAATAATAAAAATATTCAGTAGCTGCTTTCTTTTTCATCTTTTTCTCTTCTTTATAATTAATGAAATTTAAACAAAGTGATAAAAGACAGAACAACCCTACATTTGAAACTTTTCGGCATTTTTATTTGCATATTCTTTTATTTAAGAAACAAATAATTCGAGTTATTGAACAGGCTGAAGATAAAAGTCTTAGTTGAGCGTTACATTATTTACATGAACAAAAACTAAATATTTGGGAAAAAGTTATTGTTCTCCGACTTGCTAAATTTCGTTGAGTTGCTTCTTGTAATTGAACAACATGTGAGTTTCCGCTTTATGCTTTGTTTGCTTTGCAAAAGGTGCTGCTGAAGATTTTATTTTCTGAGTTCTTTCTTGTCCGCTTATTTTTATTCGATTAAAGAACACCAGATATTTTTCAAATGAATAACGCGATATTTTAAAGTAACTGTTATCTTATATAAACATATTGTTTATATAAACGTAAATGGTAAATATGGCAGAATAATTCTAAGTGCACATAAACGTATGGCAATTATGAATATCTTCTAAAGGTATGAAATACATTCCAGAGGTAGTGAAATTGCGTGACTTATAGTCTTTGAAATAATTGGTTGAAGACTTAAGATTCCGTTTAATAAACGAATCAGGTAAAGTGGTTTTATAAAACTTCGAAACTTTTCATTCAGATGATACTTTTAAACAAATTAAACCAGCTTAAATTTTACATTTGATCAAATGGAATAGAAAATTCTAATTATTTTGTAACGGAATTAGTCAAACGAACAAATAAACAAGTAAAGAAACAAAACAAGTAAAATCAAATTTCTATCTGCAGGCGATCAAAACAAATCAAGTTGTTTTAAGTGTTCTGTAATTATTCCGGATGCTCTGTGAACATATTCAGGTATACAGCGAAAAGTGCTGTTTGTATTTAGAAATCTTTGTGATGTATAAAAGCTAATTAAAACCTAACGTTTTTGATGTTTAAACGTTTTTGAACGCGGAAATGGGTAATAATAGATGAATTAAAAGCTTTCTGAATTTGTTCTGGAAGCATTAAGATAATTACAGACACACGGAAGGAATTGAAACCGAAAATATCCAAAAATGCCTAGAAGAAATTCAAGCAACATTTTAAAGCCTGCAAGATTTTGATTATCATCGCAACCTCATGCATGATTCTGAAGCTTTTAAGAATTCACAGCTGCAAATATTTCATATTCTAGGATGGCAAAGAAATCCGAAGTCATGCTATATCTCTGGACCTTATCTGGTGTCAGTACCAGAGCTCTACATAACATGGAAATATCGTTAATTCCAAAATAGGAAATATGATGCAAAAATAAGGTAACTGATGAATTAGAAGATGAAATGAGCAGACTTAGGGGACGCAACTGCATTTTGACAAATTGCCCATTCCATGAACTTCAGCAGAGTTTAACAGACCCAAATAACTTGTCACATAAAGCTTCTTAGGGAAGATCCGAAACGTTAATGCAACCAGCTTCACTGCTTTCTTTTCTTAAGGTACCACCTGCGCAACAAAAGCCAGTCACCCCAAATCTTTCAGATTCAGTGCTATCAACATCATTAACAGAGTCAATTCCTGGAAGATTGCCACCTGCAAAAAGGATAAGATTATTTGAAGTCTCTATCGACGATTCTCACCAGTCTATTTTCGACTTTTTTCAAGTAACCTCCACCTTCTTACTACGTGATGTTACTTAGCGTTCACACCTTATCGCAATCAATATAGTGTTAATTATGTTTTCATATAGTTAAAATTTATTCATAATGAAAAAAGGCTGATTTTTCTCTTAGACGATAATAGAATAATAAAGTTTTGTATCCTAACCTATTGAATAAATAAACGTCATCTATAATCAGATTACAAATTTGTCTTAAACGTTAACGCAAAATGACAATATCTATAGAAAACTGACTAATTAATAAAATATATTAAAATAAAAATTAAAACAATTTTGACGCATTTATTACAGAAAACGCAGGTGCATATTAATCATTTAATTGACATGCATACTTTTCTGTTTCAGATAATTAACTACCATGAAAAATTAATTTCATTCTTTATTCATTTATTCCAAGTGTCTATCCGTCAAAATAACGGAAAAAAAGAAATGCGGTTTATTGAGCTAAAATATATAACTCATGGAAATTTCGAGACTACACTTGGAAAATTCCATTGCATTCGAACAACCATACGCGCTTCATAGAATTAATATACGTTTAAACCTCTGTGCAAACAGTATCGTGAATAGTTCCCAAGAGAAGCTTCCTTAATACCGGAAAGGTTTAGTAATGTTTCTTATTTCTCAAGAACTTTTTCATAGTTATATGTTAAATGTTTTGTTAAAGTTTCTGACACTTAATTTTATCTCTTCTAATTTTATATAATTAGGAGATCAGTTCAGCATAAAGATGTAAATTAACTGATGCTATCAAAAGTTTAGAGACAAAGTAATATATTATTAACTGTATAGTTGCATATTAGCTGTAACAGATAGTCTCTGGAAGGGAACAGAATAAAAATATTATTGGGAATGCTTCATTTAAGATTAGAGTATCCATGAATTGAAGATCCAAGACAGGTATTAAGAGCTAACTATTGAGTATATATTTGTCATTTGCTAGCTGGCTGTAGTACAATTACAGGATCCTGTATCGAATATATGAGTTGAATTGCTTTTAAATGATAATCCTGATCTATCAAGAACCATTTCTGTTGAGATCTGCAGCTAGCAAATTGTGTCTTACGAACATAGATCTATTTATTTCTTGTTTACTTCGGATTAAACTAAAAGCAATTATGAGGCGATAACTACCCGATTTGACATATAGCCTCACACAGCAGGTCCTTAAATAAATGTTTACTTTGCAAAATGTGCTATAAGTCTAAGAATTGGCCGTTATATACCTAAGAATGTATAAGCTGCATATTAACTGCTTTATAATTTGCATGTGTAACGTGTATGCGAGCCATTTTCTCCTAGAAAGTCTTCTACGAAAGGCTCTACCCTCTTTGGTAGATAGCCCTCGAATATTTTGCCATTATCAAACAAATCAAACCAAACCTTTTTTATCTATTTTTAAACGCAATTTTAAGAGCTTCATTTAGAGATTTCAGTGCACGCTGTATGCAATATATTCAGTATAACTGCATAGATATAGAAATATTAGTGTATGTAGAAAGAGAAAACGTTTTAAGTAATTAAAATAAGGTATCGTCTAAAAACACCTTTCCCTTTTTTCATTTACCTCCATTTTACTAACGCCAAAATGACACAACCATCTGACTATAAATATTTAAAGTTAGGAAATACTGTTGAGAACTTTCTATCATGTGCTACGATGCATTAAATTTTTTATAGACTTAATTTTTTTTATTGTGAGAAATTAAAATTATGAAAACTTAACTTTGTTGTTATATTTATTTTTAAATCAAGATTGATACCTAAAGTAAATATATATATGATAGATGATGGGAAAACCGTCTTTGAATATTTAATTTTATTTTTTCCCCTTTATAATTTTTAAAACGGTGAAAAATACATTGAGAAAGGACGGAAATCATCCAACTGAAAATCCGTTCTCGAGAAACGGGCAAAAAATAATCCTTCAAGTGGAAAATAGCGACATAAAAAGACGGATTTGTATAGATTTTTTTAAAGGCATATAAAAATTCAGCAAAAAATAAGAAACAGTGTTATAAAAAGCTATTTTTATAGCACTATTTTTTCAATTTGTTTTTTCAGCTTTCTCTTGTTTTATATTAAAATCCGTGTACTTTCAATACTTCTTATTAAGGGATTAATAACTATGTGAAATAAGCTTTTTGTGTGCTTCACGATTGTGTGGAACCTTGAGCAAGAGACGTAATGTGTACATGTGTATAAGTGCTTGTCTAATTGTAAGTGACGTAGATATAAGAGCGCACAAATACGCACACACACGCACACGCAAATGCAATAAACTACTCTGAAAAAATATAGAATAAAAGTATCCAGACATCCAAATCATTGACTGCATAAATATAAAAAAGGATGAAGACTGTAAATATAAAATCATAAATGTAGCAAAAATGATACAGATAATTTAAATCTCTCGATAGATCTTCTTCAGACGGTTGATGTAATTAGAGAAGTAAATGGAGATGACACGAATTTTCTAAATTTTAAAACTTCAATCATTTGCAAATAACTACAAAACAATTAATTTTTTCATCAGTTCAAACTTAACAAGTTGGACTAAGATGAACATTGTGCCCAAATTCTTAGAGATCCCCAATTCTTTAAAATCCATATAATTGCAGAAAGAGCATTAAAAACTTCCATTTGATATAAATAAAAGAGTACGAATCACATCGAGAAGAAAATTCTTTAAACAAATTACGCATACCACTCATAAACCTAATAAGCACACTAGAAATAGAAAATATGCTTATATTCTTTAACCATCAACTCTTCTCATACAATTGCTCAGCCCAGTAAACAGAGTTAACATTCCGTTAAATTATTAGTAATTAAATTCAAAGAAATTAAATAAGGTAATACAAAAGAAAAAAAACAGAACCACTGTAAATATGAAATCCATGCTCATTCGAAGCATAGAGCTGAGCTAAAACTAACATATGCTACAATGCAAAATGATTTCAAATGAAACTGATATGTAAAAAAATATTTAAGCAAAAATAATCTTTCTTAAGGTATTTTCTCCCTCCTTTCTGCGCGCCTTCGTGACGTAACGGTAGTACATTCGGGACGTATTCGAGAAGTCCACGCTCGAGTCCTGGCGAAGGGAGCTGCACATTGTTTCACATCTGCTACATAAAAATGCTAGTGACACTATAGTAGCGCCCAAACTAAAAGGTGGTGAATGATAATTTGTCACCACAAGGAGTTTGCGATTGGGTCCCCTAATCAGGAGTCGCCCTTTATAAGGAAGAGCAGCATATATTTTCTCTCTCCTTTCTGCATGCATTCGTGGTGTAATTGGAAGCCTACTTGACGCGTATTGGAGAGGTCCAGGGCTGGAGTCCTGGCGAGGACACAGCATATTTTTCACGTTTCCAGCGTAAAAAAACCCTAACGACTCTACAGGCTAAAATAACATTTAATGTGGTGTGGTATTTAAATTTAATGCTTTAAGAAAGGAAAAAAGTGCCTTTTTTTAGACCTTTCCTTTAATTTGCAGCAGCTGAATAAAAAAATCATAAATTTTGGGCAATGCATTCCGCATGGAAATTATTGCCTGCATATTACGATAAAACGTTCGACACAAAAAGTTTTAAAACAATATTAAAATAAAGAAATTCAGATTTTCAATTAATTTCGTATGTTATCATTACAAAAAATTGCTAAAGTTTTGAAATCATATGATTCTGAGGGACCCCTAGATGACAGATGTTCGTTTGAAAATGATGATGGAAATAAAAATATTTTCCCCTGCGTTTAATTCATTTGGGATGTTTTTTTGCACAGGATTTTTTTTCAGCTGAGTTGCTAAGAAACACTAATTAAATCAAAGTTTTAAAAATGCTATTTTTAAATTTTTTAAAGAGAATATACTTAACACTTCAGAATTTTAAATAAAAATACATGATATCGAACAGCTACATTTATTTTATGCTAAATATACCTATAGATTTCATTCCTAAAAGAAATTATATTTGTTAGCGTAATATCGTTTTAAATATTGAATGATCCAAATAATCCGTAAGATTGTAAACTATTTTGCAATTCAGATTTCCACATACCGGGCTTAGGCCATTGTTTGAGCATAATATCGAAATCGACTTATAAAACAACGAGAAAGAAATGAGAAAAAATCTCAGCAGGAGAATATTCTTAAAAAATTCAAATTATCAAGACAAGGAATAATAAACAAGTAGCTATAAGAAATAATATCAAGACAATGACCAAAAACAATATAATTATCAAAACAGGCTATAATTAATTAGATATATTCCTCGTATGTATCCTTTTGGTGCAGTGATCAACTCATGCAGGTACATGAAAGAAGATTTCAAGACTGACTTTCTAGTAAATTACCACTAAGATTTTAAAGTACTACAAATTCAGGGGAACTGTGTAGAGAACCCTTTATTAACTCAAACAAAATTTAACAATCGGCATCAACTCGTGCTCACCGAGGCGAAACCTTTTGGCTTAAATCAAAAGGTAATGGATAAATTAAAATTGATGAAGTTAAGTATAGGTTAGCGGATTCACAGTTTAACAATCGCGGAAGTTGGCTCTGACTCGAAGTCGGCATAAACAAGCCTAATGGCAACAATAATTCAACACCGCAGAATTCTAATCGCTAGGAAGTTAGCAACGTGGCCTCCAAGTAGACAGAACACGCTCTGATTTTACTCTCCAAAACCTTCCTTTAAATTCTACCTAATTTGAATATCGCGCTTGCTGAAATTTGTATTCTGGCTGATAAACGAAATGGTGTTTGATAGAAAAGGTGCTTAAAATAACTGACTAGGAAATTAAATGACACTCTACACACTTATTATGCACTCTTAGTTTCTTGCTACTTATTAATTTCATATTAAAGAAATATATCTCGCATATTACGTATATTATATATTTTGCGTAAGATCATTTAATATGACAGGTACAAAATCACATGCTACATACTGTAAACACATATTCATATTTTTCTGCTATTAATTTCTTAGATCTTGTTAGTGAGCCTTGATGATTCCTTTACTTCAATAGAGAATAGCAAGGCACATGCTTTGCTACAGATAAAAGGAAATGAAAAAGACAAATTTGCTAAAATCCCTCGACTAATTACAAAATGAAATATAAAAGTGGGAATAAGCATTAGTAAAACTATATGCGTGTACGGATAATCTTCGTATAACAACATAATTAGATTTCTAAAAACCTGCCATATTTTGAAGACGTCAAACAAACCTACTAAAAATCTGATTGTTCTCCAGAAATCTATAAAAACTATACAATTTTCCCTTTGTAACTGCCCCAATTCACATATTAATAGGATGAATAATTTTCAACATACTAATATTAAACACCGCACGCAGTTTTATTAAATTTTCCATAAATAAACATCATTAAAAAGCGTTTTTAATTTAATTAAATTGTCAATGAGCATTCTTAATTTTTAAGCACAACTAAGCAACTTATTTTTCGAACAATTGTGAGATAGAAATCTTGTAGGAAGCTACATTTTTTGCCCTTTTCGCAGTTCTCGAACAGTGCCAAAGCGAAATTGTGTTGTGGAAGGAGCTGTTCTTTAGAATTCAGCTATATTCATACTCTTTGCAGCAGTATTAAGATATTCATTCACTTTTAGAAATTTCCAATTATTTCAGGTAAAAATTCAAATAAATATCAGTAACATTTGCACATTAAGCCTAGCCAGTGAGGCTGCTTGGCAGTTTGGGAGTATTTTTTTCTGTTTGTCATTGCCAGATTATACTGAGATGAGCAAAGTTAAGCCTGAAACATGTCCGTCTTCTGATTGCGCAAACGGAGTCATTCGTCGACGAATAGGACTTAAGCAGCATTCGGCCAAATCATTAGCGGAAGCTTAGCCAGTCACCGTGAAATGGTTGAAATAGGAGAGGAGAGAGAGAATCTTGACTGAATGAATATGTCAACGACAACGAGACATCTTGGGTAAATGGACGCAAGTCGCAATTAAGAGCCAGGATTGGAATCTCCATAATACGCCCCGTTTGGCATCAGAGAGGTAATCTTGTTAATACTCCAATCGGCAGGACTTCGTGAAATTTGTCTGGATGATATGTGGCAGTGCTGTCATCAGTAGCAAAATGGCTTGAATGGCAGAATTCTCATTTCGCAGAGTTTAGGCAGTGATTAATATGCAAAATTGAGGTATCCGAGAGCTACGCTTGCGCATTATATTAGTTGGTTATTTAAATACGTTTAGATGATATTAAATTATTAACTAATACATGATTGACAAATGATGGTATTCAATTTCAAATAAATAAGGAGGTTAGTTTTTAAAGTAGTTGACTGTAATATCTCTTATGTTTTCTATTGTGTTAATTTTCTTCTTTAGCATGTAAACGAAACAGAAATGCAGACTCTGAATTTTCTGATTATGAATACTGTATTTTTGATGTTTAATAACGAGAATGTATCACAGCATGTAGAGTGTGTATGTCTAAGGGTACATATTGTGGGGTCAGAACTAAATTGATTTAAATCTACTTTCATGAAAGTGAAATTTAACATCCTATTCAATATACAATGCTGCAATGGCTATGGAACAGGAATTTTGCCCCAAAAATGACATCACAATGTTTAAACATACTACGTCATAAAATAAAAGATAGGCATCAGTTAAAATGGATAAATCTCAATGAATAATTTGATTTGACATGATAGCATTATTGTCATAAAAAGTAGTTGTAGTTACAAACTAAATGACCGATTTTAACTAGTGACCTTATATAAACGTGTAGAAATTTTCATACATAAAACTTAGATACCTGCAAGACCACTTATAAAATTGACACTTGCTAGTAAAAATTTAAATTCGTAACGATGACCACAACTTGTATCATTTTTATCACATAATTTTACCATTTTGTTCCAGTCATATCTATTAAAGCATCCACCATCAAATGTAACAAATGAAAAAGGGTCAGGCATAATTAATTAGCACAACATAGCAAAACTCAAAAATGTATTGGTCATAAGCTTTTCCTGAAATGTTATGTAGATAGATTCTACTTGCCATTAATGTAATACATTTAGTAGAAAAGCTAGGAATATACCGACGTTTGATTTTATATGAAAACTTCACAGTAATTACTAATATTTAAACTACTTTAATAATTATTATACATTAATTCTTCTTATGTTATAATTAATTATCTTATATTTTTTGTATATTTATATATAGATAAGATAAAAGTATAACTTATGATTTTAATTGCAGTAGGCCCTCCTATTCTTCATTTTAATTTGGCTATTTCGCCTTTGTGCTCTAAAAATAGTAACTGCTTTTAATATATCAGTCTAAACTGCATCATTTCAAATTAATCCATATCATACGATCTGACATAATGCTGCAATGCAAGTACGTTTTAGACAATGAAATGATACTAAAATTGTAGCTAATTCATTCTGAGCTAGGCCCACCAACGGCAGAGCGGTAAAATCACTAACGCTGGTGGTTCGGTTTCAGGTTCGAGTTCCGCGAACGGGCTGGCTGCATGTGCGTTTTCGTGGTTTTCTCCATATGTATGGTGTATACGAGCTAGTTTCTCTTAGAAAGTCCTCCACGAAAGCATACCTCCCCTTAGGCAGATAGCCCTAGTGTGCTTTATCGTAATCTCAATAAGCCATCAAACCATCATTATAAACTAAGATTTCGTCCAAACACGATGCATATCGCTTCTACTTCTCGCCGTAACTAGAATACTGTTGTGTAGTTCTCTGTTTATTTTAATAAAATTGTAATTGTTTCCTAACAAATAGAATTAGCGGGTTAAGTTATTTGTGGTCTCAGATATCAACTGAAATAAAAATTAATATTAAATCGGCCTCGGCTGCCAAGTTTGCTCTTCATTTTAGACCTTCTAATATCTAATGTATGCTGCAACATCCGTCTACGTAATCAACTTTTCTATATCATTACATATATATATATATATGTATGTATATATAAGAAATATAAAATTTAAATTTAAAAAAATGCTTTCTTTACCTGATATTCTATATTTTGCGATTACCGATTATAAAATTTCTCGAATGTTTAGATTTACATTGTGAGTTGTTTGCTTGTTCGATTTCCATTCCTCATGTATCAATTGTATAAAGCTTGGTGACTTATAATTTATATCATTTTACTTTTTACTGTCGTAATAAAAATTATTGTGACAGAGAAATCAAGACATTCGCTTAGTTTCAACTACATTTCTTCAGGTCTATATTTAAAGATGATTTTAATCCTACTAGAGCCCTCTGGATGAAATAAAAGTAAGAATTGACTACTATTTCAAAGATATTTTCAAGAATTAACTTCTTTCACTGCTTGTCTACACAAGAAGAGGTTTAATCAACACCATTCTAATATCTATATACCTAAGCAAAAATTTCTTAACTAATATGTTTACATTTGCTTTTAAAATGCATTAATATGTTAATCCAATAATGAGGCTGATTCGCGTTAATAGGAAAAGCAGCTTATATGGGTGAGCCACATTTTTTTTCGTTTTTTTAAGCAGGACAGTACTAAGCAAATGGCGTAGATTGGAAAAACTAATGAAACTGATACAGTATTTCAATAGCCTTCCAAATTATTAATACATTTGATATGCTAACATCAAATGTATTAATGTAATATAATATATATAATATGCTTTAAAAGCTACAATTGCAAAACACAAGCTATTACGAAATATTCTTATAAAACTTTTGCTAACATTTTTATACGAATATTAAACTTTCTAATAAAATTTCTAAAATATATCTTTTACAACAAAAAAAACTTCAATAAAAGAACATGAGGTTCCTAATAAACTAAATAAATAATAAAATTTCTAAAATATATCTTTCACGCACACGCACACACACAAAAAAAAAAGAAAAAAAAAACTTCAATAAAAGAACATGAGGTTCCTACTTCCCCATACAAAATCATTAAACTTCGAAATTTAAGATCCAGCTTGTCTGAAACTTTCAAAGTTTTCCTTTTTTTTTGTTTTAGATGAAACTCATATGTTGGTATTAAATTTTAGGAATATTTTTAGGAGAACTATTTCATCCATACTATTAAACCAATAATTTTTTATCTTGGCCCAACAAATATACAGTAGGATCTGAGAAAAGTTTTTTTTTTCAATGACAGGCCCTTAGCTGATTTCGGTTTGGCTACAACTAATGCCAGAAGTGTTGGTCAAATTATTATGGAGGCACCAAACAGGTGGGCCACCTTTACCTCCTATGAAGGCCAGGACGGTTACAACCATACCTTCTCTGGAACTCGAACCTGGGTCCTTTGATATCGCAGTCGGCTTCCCTAACCACTATACCTTCTAGGTGGCGGATGTGAGAAAAGTAACTAATAAGAAAACATTCTCTTCTCCTTGCTTAGTGCCCTTATAAAAATCCAAATTTCATATGCATTTAATGTGTTAAGATGCGACGAAACCTAACTTACCATAAATTGAAAGTTTCCTTTTTTAAATACGTCTCTAAAGTGGAGCCTTAGGATTAAGATAACGTGTTTAAGAGACATTTATATCGCATTCAAACATCCTCTGTACCTTAAGTGGAGGATTATAGATATGCTTTATAAATATTAAAAAGCTAGTAAAAATGCAAACAAACTAGAGTTAGTCTTGATATATCCAACTCACAAAGAAAATAAACCTTTAATTTCTTTCATTTAGTTGTCGTTTGGCATATATTTTTAACAGTTATTGGGTATTGATAATGCGCTAATATTTCAAACTGGATTTATTTCTTTGCTTCATTTGCTTAAAAAGTATTTAGCCTTCAGAAATGCAAAAGTGCTCATTTGGTTATTACGTTTCAGACAAGTGAAGATATAAAAATACTTTTCATCTCTTGAATTATTTTTAATAGTTGAATTCCCTTTCTGTTGACAATTCATTAACGCCGTCTAAGTTGTTGGCCGCCTAACGACGGAAAAAAATCCGAACTCTCCGGATTGACCAGTCATTTGCATTTTTTTCATAATTAATATGTTTTGCAAACTTTTATTTCCTATCGCATGTTGAAATTCATTTCAGAATTTTTGATTTATGCAAAATGCTCACAAATATATGGGAATAATATGCAATATGTGATAGGAAAATTAAACAATTCCCTCACATTGTTACGTTTATCGTCGACAGGCATGTGGCTCTAATGGCAATAACGGAAACGATCATGCATTGTCATGTTATCCACACATTAATCGACTAGATAATCATTTCCAGATGTTTGATGTGAAATATATCATGCACATCATTATAATCTTTGTTATAGGTTTTATTCGCATATGAGTTTCAAATTTCCATAAAATTTGTGTAAATTGTTCGAAAAAAGTAGCTGCACGCTTTATTTTCTTAAACTTTGTGTTCTAAGCTCGTACTTCAAAATGCAGTTTACCATAATATAAAATCTAAAAATTAGTTAAATGCTAGCCTGGTAATAGAACTTTGCTTTGAGTTCGTTCTTAAATCTGAGCTATAATATTCACATTTGTTCAATGAAGTGCCTTGAAAAAATTATCATTCTGTTCTTTCAGTTTCGTGAATGACAAATTTAACACTTGCACATAATAAATTCTTTCCGTGATTTTATTATATATGAATACTGAAATTATTTTAATGAAATTATTTGTTTATTTTGAGAAATTTTATAACTGAGATTAAATGTTGAAGTTCAGTATTTAAGAAAATAGAGCATGTACTTACATTCTTCAAAAAATCTGTGTGAAACTTTGAGAGCTAAGGCAGTTGTGAAACACACCTAAGGAGTTGTAATAAGAATTAACAACTCGTCCTTCTTTCCTGAGCTTATTTGAGTGGAAAGTCATTATAATTAGAATTTCTTAGCAAAAATAGAATAAAAACGTTGAAAAATGGGTTCCCCTTTTAAGCTGCTTTTTCAGGAAAAGGAAATTGTTTCGCAGTTTTCTTGTTCTTTTCCTCAAGGGAAACTTAAATAAAATCTGAACATAAATAACATACTTTTCCGTGTCTTACGCAAAAGAGTATTTTTCTCTCCTAGTTTATCGTAAATTTCAGGATACGTATCAATTATTCAATTAATGGTTGGATTTTAAAATGATGATAGAGATTAAGAAGATTAATGTGAACTACTTGTTGAAGTTAAGGAGAATAACTGACAAATTGAACTGTTTTTATAGCTTACAACATGAAGCAAAAACAGTGGCTATTTTTTCGCTTTATGTATTGCTAATAGTTTTTAAGTGTTTAAATGAGTATGATGCACTTAGATTTTGTGCTCGAGGTGAAAATGTTAGACATTGATAATGCATTTTTTTTTGCTGTGAATGATTTAGTGTCTCCAGCATTTGGTTGTATAGTATCACATTATATAATGCCATACAGGGGAAGCATATATATGCTAGGTTGCTGTTTAAATCTATCAGATTGCAGTTTTGCAATGACGTGTACGTCAAGCAAGTAAGGCTTCTGTCTTTTCTACCAAAAGCGATATTTACTCAGTTCGTTAAATTTCTTGATACGTTTTTTATCTAAATGCATCTATTTTTATATTTTTACTTATTTTAATATTAACAAGTAAACATATTTTCGTCTCCCACAAATTCAGTTAAATGCCTTTCACAGTGCTTAAATGAATGTTAATTTTACAAAGCTAAGTCATTTGAAAATTTCGGGACACTAATAGGTAAAGTTTGCCTAATCATCTTCATGCATTGTAAAATGAAGTTTTGAGTCTAGACAGATATATTAGCTTTGGAGAGTTAGGGATAAGAGAAGTTCTCGCGAAAGTACAATTTATATGATTAACACATCATACGAGAGTCACAAAATCAAAATATTTGATAGGACTTTTCCAAGTGTTCACATCTTTTTAAGCCTTTCCTATACCAAGTGCTACAGAGGCCCACCAGCGGCCGAGCGATAAAGTCGCTGAATACTGATTGTTCGATACGGGGATCAAAGCCGGGCATACTGACTGGCTGCAGGACGTATTCGTGATTTTTCCGTCCGTAACGTGTATGCGAGCCGGTTTTCCTCAGAACGTCATCCACGAAGGCCACCTTCCCCTAGTGTGCTTTGCCATAATCAAATTAACCTAATCAATCCAAATGCTACGTGGATGAGCAGAAAGCAAGCGGAAAAAAATATGATAAAGGTACTGCTGCATTTGTCTATGCTACATGTAGCAAACCAGCTACATTTAAAGTAGTCAGAACATAATATGGTGCTCTGTAATCTATCACTTCAAACTTGAAACACCTCAAAATAAAATTTGAACGTCATCTCTATGTAAGGATGAATTTCCCACAAAGATTTAGGCTACAGGTTGCATAAAATAGGAAAGAAATCAAAAGAAAACTAAAACTTTGAAGTATTTCTATCATGAGACATTACATTATTTACAAAAAAACTTTCGAAGAATCCAAGCGCATTACAATAGGTGCAAAAACTAGTTATATGAAGGGTGCATAAATGTATCAAATTTATATTTTACTTGCGTGTCAAAGGCTTGTGTCTTTGCTTAAAATTAAAAAAAAATTAATTTATTAATTTGTAAGGTTATTTTAGGAAAACTGTCTTAAAATTTCGAAAGTATGGAAACTTTTGGGCTTATTTAGTGAAATAAAAATGTGATTAAAATCGTTGGTCAAACTTTTTTTGGGGGGGAAGAAGGTACTCTTGTAAACAGTCTTTTCTCCTTTAGGTATTTCTGCAGGGTTTTTGTGAAATAACGCACAGTTTATAGTCATATTAATGTATATTGATTATTCAATAAAAACTAAGGTCTGAGATCCAGCCTTATACCTAGTTGTTCCTTTTCAATCCTTTAACTGTTTACTTCTAATTGCATGGAGATTATGTTCAATTAAGATATAATTAATCTCACTCGTAAATTGCATCAGGATATTATTGATGATAACCTTATTTAGAGAAGATATAATTTAGAAACTCTCTCTGGTTTGGTGGTGCATGAAGTAGATGTTTACTAGGCATAGGTATATTTCAAAGACTTGAGAATTTCAGAAGGAGATACATAATAACGGACATAAAATTTCATAAACTTTGTAAATCAGTAAAATGCTGTTACACATTTCATAGTGTCATGATATGGAATTATTATATTGCATTAATCCAAGTTAGAAGTGATAAAATTTACGAATACACGAAATACAATGTAAGTATGAAGTGTAATAGCTTAGATGGGAAGAACTGCAGAACTTCATTACGTCATGACTGATGTGATTATCTGGTCCAGCGTTAATGCCCAATTGAGATTACCACCTTGCAAGGAAAATCTTTCATAACTGCTGAATCTGAGCAAACAGAATTTTTTATATTTATGAAGTCACATTTTCGCTTCTCACTCCATGCTTAAACTTATGTTTGAGTATCCTATTGTCCCCATACAGTGAGTTCCCATGCAAAGTTGAAACTTCATAAGTTTCCCTCCTTCCTTTAAAAAGAATCTCAGAACAGGTCAGTACTCTTGCTAGGTGTACTTGAGCAAGAACACCACCAGCTTCTGGAAACGTTTCTCCACATTCCTATGAATACTTCAGTCGTATTGGCATCATCTATTGGTAGCTCAAAAGCAATATCTTTCATATCATACACAGTTATAGTTTAGGTCTTACACGTGATTTTAATACAATTTAATCGATTTCTTGATAAAGGGCTCTAACATTGTTATTTCTTTTATTAAATTCAGATATACAACAAGAAATGTTTTATCACCGAAGAATTTTGTGTGACACATAATTAATGTTTATCCGTGATAGTTATATATGCAACCTTTTAAAAACATCGTCAAGAACAGGGTAAGAATATGATTTTCTACTGTAATCAACCTACCTTTTCTACTGTAAGACCGAGGAGAAATCAGAAAATATACACCAGAAAGTACACTCAAATGAGTTAATACACTTTCTTGACACAACATATATCCTCGTGAAAGCTCTCGCCCTGCCTATGTCTCACGATTCGCAGATCTGCAGGGGAAATAATTTAGGAAGAAATAAAAATTAGGCATGCTGTTTCACAGATCTGTATCCTGATAGTTTATAGATGCTTATATGTATATTTTTGTATTCCTGTATAACATCTCTGCATTTTCACGAACTCTTCCGCCAGTTTTCTACACGAAGAAAGCTTATAATTGCATTGTAGGGTTCTTCACTCGTTTTGTCTAAAATGAACGTCGAGGAACCTAATGCACTGTGTAGTGACTTATCGCTGAGTTCAAACAACTAAAAGGTATACTGGAGAAGGTTTAAAATATCTTTTATTTTACTCAAATAATAAAAACAGTTGGCCCCTTTCTCGAGCTTCTACTCGGGCTTGAACCCAAAATAAGAAATAAGAAAGTAAACTATAACTAATTAAAGGAGGCTTAGCCAATGCTAAACACAAGTATCTAACGTAGTTGACCCTTAAATTACACTAGCCGGCGAATATCAAAAGGCAAGCATTACTAAGGTTGAGCGCAACAGCTTCAGCAGTGTCTAGCGCAAAGGCAAACACGTGCTACTAAGGATTCCTCACACTCTCTGACGAAGTAAGTTGAACCTTCCTTAAATATTTCTTCTAACTGCTTTGCATTCAACACGATTCTAAAACCTCATTCTGGTAGGAAGTTGTAAGCGAAAACAAGAATTGATAGGAAAGGTTTTTAAAATTAAAATAACTGTTATAAAATTGAAATATTCCTTACAGTATGTATAATTATAACGTAATACAAGGTGGAGTATGAAGTACCATAGTCTGAAAACGGCTCATAGTATTTTGAATATATAGAAAAGATCTCATTAAAATATTCCTTACAATGTGTATACGTATCCAATATGCAATATTTATTTAGTATATCACTTTTATGGATATATTATAAGTTTCATAAAAATTCGTGTTTGCGATTATTGTCTTCATTGTGCTCTGAAGAATGAATATTCGTTGACGGTCTTATTAACGTTCTGGGTATAAAAAGACATAATATGGATATCTAGATTTCCATTTAAATGTTGTGTCCCAGATGTAATCAGAATGATTTCAAGATGTATGCCACATAATCCAGATATTAATTCTTGTGGCTTCTTCTTCTGGAGATGCCAGCAAATGCAGGAGAATTTCAAGGAATTTCCGTAATCTTCTTTTAAGGACTCAAAAGGAGTCTTGTATTTTAAAATTATCAAAAATCTGAGAGCCCGATTGCTTCGAACGTATTACATATCAATAAATTCAACATATTAATTTGTCTTGCTTATTAATTAACCTTGCATATTCCATGAATATTTTAATAGGCATTTTTCTGTACCATTCGTCTTCAGAATCTTCGTAAATCACTTTCAAATTATAAGATTTCGTTTGTTAATGGTATAAATGTCTCCCGGAGAAGTGTTAACTTTTGATTAAAAGACTTATGTGTATCTCGCAATTTTTATTCTTAGGGACTCAGGCTTTAACTATTTAAACTTCCTTATAAATGATGCAATATTCCTAATTTTTGCGAAACGATGAGAAAGAAGTGTGATCTTATGAATTAATAATTCTGGGCATTAGCATAGTAACAGGCGTTTAGGAAGTAGTAAAAGATGCATAACTAACTGTCATTACCATTGCAATCGCATATTATTACTGTGAAAATCGAGCCGCAAAGGAATTAAAAACTAGCTGACCATTTAAATTCATCTTGGATTTCTTGTCAACACACCAAAAGATTCAATCGCTTGGCGGAATTCTGAAGATCAAATAGTTTCTGAGTTTATCGTCTATGAGTGGACGTTTCTGAAACTGATCTGGACAGATATTCATATGAATAAAATAAAACCTGACATTTAGAACCAGTGGGTGTGAGCTCTGTTTTATGATAATACATCATCTTCACATTAGTGATCATTAAAATCAAAAAATATTGATTTTAAATAATATTTGTATTTTAAGCTTAAGGCGTTCAGTTATATTTCCTGCCAAAATCAAAACAAGCGTTTCCATTGCTAACACAAGAGAAATCTGACGGTTTATCTTTGAAATGTTTCTCCTGTACTTATAGATCTTTCACATTTATTTACCATTCTGCAATTAATAAACATCTGCCTGAAATCTTAAGCTAAATTAATAAATAAGAGCACAGTTTCAAGGATACATTGATAAATAAAAAAATAAGAAAAAATAATTCGAAAAAAATGTACGTAAAATCTAAAATACAAAAAATTAAAATACTTACATAAACTATAATACTATTCTAGTAAAACAGTTTTGAATAATTACTCTAATTTGTTGTTCAAAAAAAATTTACAAAAGAACAAACAAAACAAACGAATATGTTGAACATTATAATAGAATAAATTTTAGAGTGATCCAAAAATCAGTTATCATTTAAAAACTAACACATTAACCGAAATACAAATTTATTCCATCTTCACTGACTTCTGTATCATTTTTTTATAAAAGTATGCTTAATATATTATATTTCGAACAGAAGTAATGAATTTTGCTTCCCCGCAAAATTTTTATTTATGCAGTGCAAAAACAGGCACATTTATCTGATAAGGAAAAATAGGGTCTTATAGGAAGCTTTGCTGTCAGATATTCTACATATACTACTTCCATAATTCAAATACTTGAAACCGATACCTTATGTACTTCAACTTTATTCCGTGTCACGCATTTTATGACTATTCGATTGCTATAGACTGCAGTATCCGTAAAGATTCTCTGCTGGGGATCATGTAATATGGCGGCAGACGGTTGGGCGATATTCTAATGGTAATTTTGAAGAATCTCCATAGAAATCAGAAGGTCTGCTTCAGTAATTCGTTATTCTAAAAACAAGTAAATGAAAATTGTCTTACGGTTCCGATATTTACCTTTTTATCATTTTTATAACCTTATAAATTTTCATACACATGACTAAAATGAGAAATGAGAGAAAATTCTAGAATCCTAAACTATTCCCCAAAATAATTCTTATCAAAATCTTCACATTCTGTTTTTATTACGCATGATAATTACGCGATTAATAAACACTTCTTGAAAGCGAAATTAAAATTTCCTGAAATATTTCCAATTTCTATTAAATCATTAGCCAGCAGAAAATGCTAGAGAAATAAAGAAAAAATTACTTAGTTGAAAAATTGCATAATAAGTTTTTGAGATTAATTACATAAAATATACAGCTTTTAAATCAAGCTGATTCGGTGAACCATATCGTCAATAACAAAAAAAAATTTCCAGTTTTATTAGAATAACAACTTGATTGCTTGGTTGATATATTTCTATATATTTTGTTTTTTTCATTATAATTTAGCCGTATTAGACTTAGTGATATGTTACATTACTTAAAAACTAAAAATACTTTAAAATATACATTAATTAAAACAAGGTTTACCAATAACAGAATTTACCTTTTTTTTAACAAAATTAAATCAAAACGTGATTAACGGAAGACTATGTTAAAGAAATTTATTATTCAAAACTAAAATGTGTAACAAACCTGTTTTCTGCATGTTCAAAACTTATTTACAAGTAATAAATACGAAATACGTGGAAAATTCTATTGGATTAATTAAAACCAATTAACTATTATTAAGGAATGTATCTTTTAAAATTAAGGAATGAAGATACAGCAAATTTGTCCTAAAGAAAATTGCATTCCTGTTAAAGAACCTATTAATTCCTATTAAAGAAACAAAATATTCCTATTCGTATTCATTTCTGTTAAAGAAGGAAAATTTCTTAAAACTGATGTATAAAATAAATACCTTTAACAAATTTCACTTAATGTGTATAAGAATATGTCTGAATAAAGTAATAAGTTTTTGGAGAATACTATTTTAGCGTGAACACCTGATTACGTTTACATTTATTGAATGAAAATTTAAAATTACGCTAATCTTGATTACTTTCACATGTCGATGGATGAAACAAAGGAAACTTTTAAATTGATATTTTAATGTCAGCATTATAGCAATTAACTCAAAGGGAAAATTTGATGGAAATATTTAATTTAAAAACGCAGATTCATATTTTAGTGATTATGTTTTTAAAGTAAAATAGGAAATTTCAGTAAGTGTTGGGAGCTTACTGTGTTCTGTTCTTGAGTAGAAATTTCAGTATCAGAAAAATATAAAAAAGGCATCTTAATGCAGTTCATAATGGCATGCTTCGTTTTAATATAAAATGGCTGCTAATATTTCCGAAAAACAGTCTAAACGCAGACCTTTATTTCATTTATTTTAAAAATATACTACATATATTTTATAACCTATAAGTAAGTTGTATGTGACATTTATTCTTCCTTGAACCATAATTGTTATTTGAAGTTGTAAACAAACATAAAAAAAGTTTTATTTATATGCGCCAGCAGCAAAATATCAGTTTCATATATTTACCACTGGGAACTAATTAGGCTCATAATGATACTTCATATATGTACTAGCATTCCCATCGTCTTGTCCAGACAAAGCACTTTTCAGTAATGACACCTTCAATACATTGTAATGAAAATCCTAAAAGTTTCAGGAAATACTGGTTTAATAAATTGTATAAATTAATTTCATCCTTCAAAATAGCTAGGAATCATCGTCAAATAGGTAATTTGTTTGGAAAAATAGTGGAAGATGTAAGTTAACACAGGCACATTATCGTAATACTTCACTGCTTGACAATGAATGAGCATTAAATAGACTTGCGTGGAAATAACTGAATTAAAATAAATTTTGGAAGCAATTTATTCTAATATTTTACGCTGCAATTGCTCATTATTAAGACTATTTAGTACTTTTATCAACGTTGTAAATTTTAAATGAATGGGAAGACTGATTTAGCTATTTATTTCCTTGTTGAAAAATGTATATAAATGTGTAAAAATTTTTTTTATATAATTTTGTTTTTAATAAAATTTATAACGATGTATTTTAATGATTAAGATAGAATATTAATAACCAATATTTTTAAATTTTTTCTACGCATATTTTTTATCCATAATGTCATTTGGGATGAACATAAACATTTACTCACGTATCTGTCGACAGAATGCCGTTCTGTCTAAATTACATGAATACGTAGAAGTGATTTATGAATTTTAAAAGAATTAAAAGAAGAATTTCCGCTTAAATTTAGAATAATTCTGATGACATTTACTTATATATTTTAGCGCTATTAAAATGGAATGAAACTGCTTGTTGTTCAAAAATACAGTTTATTTAAAAACAGATACTAAAATATAATACTAAAAATAATCTTATGTTCAAATTATGCCGAATAAGAATATAAAAAACCAAACTGTATTTAAAACAACTATCATTAAAACTATGTTATACGGCAACTAAACAACATAAAATTTTCGTTCTTTTCTTACTACACATATATAAACTTTATTTTTCTTAACTGCATAGCAAAATTTACTGTCTCCTGGATTTTGCACTCATTAGATAATATCCTTCTAGTTGGCCTTTATGTTAGCCTCCAGATCTCGAAACTCCAGAAAATTATTGTAAGAAAGGTGTATTTTCCTGAATAGAATTTCAAAATACCTTTGCTACATTATACTTATGATATGTTTCTTTAAATATACTGTCACGATAGTTCAGACATATTTCGACATGCATGTATATGTATTTATTTAAAGATTATGCATTGGAAGTTGTAAATGCACTGTTAGGGCCTGGAAGTTTTTCAGATAGTTAACCTGTTTTACTTTAAGTAAGTTTTTTTCTTCCAAGTCTCTCGTTTCTATTGGTTATTTTCATAAAGTGCAAACTAGAAAACTTAAGCAACAGGCAAAATAATCAGAGATAGAAGAAGGCAGCTATCAAGGAGTTCAGTGTCAGAAAGAATCTTCTGCGTATAAAGTTAGTAGAAGTAATTAAATTTGGCATTATTTTTCAACCTTGGACAAATTAGACTAGGTTTACACTAGGAAAGTTCTTATAAGAATAAGTGAGATTTATAGAAGATGGATCATTTGCGCTGTAACTTCGAAAAAAGAAGGAGAATTGTTTTTTCATTTATAATTTAATTCGGTTTTAGTTTAATCTTAATATATTGAGAAGATCAGCCGAATGTAATTTATATTTAGTTGTACATTTCATCAGAGGCACAGAAAGATTTTATTTTGGCTTAAGAATTATAATTATTAAATAACTTGAGTTATCATTAGGAAACTTCCTCAGTTACTCTTAACCTTTAGCTATTTCTTAGTTTTAAAACTTTAAGTTACCGCTTAGTTGCAGAAAAAGGCCTCCAAATTATCCTCTGCCATTAGAATTGTCACTTGTAGATCACTGTAACTTTCATATACTTTATTTGCGACATCTTGCAGTATATTCTACATCATCCCAGCCCTTGGCTGGGGTTTGGCCTGAAGTAGTTCAACTCCGATGAGTAGGTGGAAAGCCCGTATGGAGGTTGGGAGCCTGCTCAGCGGCGAATAGTAATAGTATATTCTACATCAGAAGACGGCAACGCGGCACCAAACTAACTGCAAAACAAGTTTAAAGTGTTCGCCATTAAAATATATAAACTCTAAATTTTAGATATTTTGACAACAAACACTCGTAATTGAAATGAATAAATTTAGCAAAAATTTTTATCTTCGTTGTTTTAAAACTTGTAAAAATTGCGCCATTAAAGTTTTGACAAAAACTGAATTTTAGCTCCATCTAGATAACGTACTATATAAAAGAATACGTGATAATTAATAATATGATACATGATTATTAACAAGAATACATAATAGTTAATTTTCAGTTGTTACAAGTATCTGGTTCTTCATATAGTGAGTTATTTTCCGCCGCCATTATCCTCGTATACCCTGTCTAACCAGAGCCCTATGCTGCCTAACCAGAGTGCTTTATGTCTGTAATATCTGTTCGTACAATAAATTGCCATTTTATTTAATTTCTCTTTCGTGTTGTAAGTAGAGTATATATTTCCGTTATTTAAATTGAAAGAAGGAAAAGATACAGACAACATTGACTTGGGAATGGATGATACTAACAAAACTACTAATTTTCAGCAGATTGTTGTGCGACAGCAACTTACTTCAACATTCATTTTCAAATTATGAGCAACAGTTAACAGTTTTCAGTTAACAGAGTAATTAACAGTTTTCTTTCTTAGTTAGCAACGTACTATAGCAACATTTTTTTCATAACAAAGCAAACTGTTAGAGCATTGCAGCTTATACATAAATTAGCATAAGAAATTCATATAAATAACATTAATGAATAATATAAATAACATTACATAAATTAACTCTATGTGTTTATTATTATTATTATTATTATTATTATATATATATTTTTTGTTGCTGCAGCTACTCCAGGGTACTCGATGTGCCCGCCGAACTCTTGTATTTCTGAAATGTGGCCTGTTAGTAAAAAAGATTGTTCTAGATAATCTGTTTCATCATAATAGTTTCAAATTGGAACTATTATCCGGTTTGCTTTTAAGACCTCTATGTTAATACAGCCATTCATAAATTATAAAAATTATATTCTAGCATGTAAATTTTATTCTTCTTAAATAGAAACACTTGCGAGGAGAGAGTCATCAAACGATAAATAATCTATGGGGGCAAAAAAATTAGTCGAAAATTCCCATAAGCTCATTTAAACAAACGATATCAAGGAACGTACTAATCTAGCAATAGTTGTCCAAATATCTAAAATTTAGAGTTTATATATTTTAATAGCGAGCACTTTAAAGTTTTTTTGCAGTGAGTTTGGTACCAACGGGCACCGCGTTGCCGTCTTCTGATGTAGAATATACTGTAAGATCTGATTGAAGAATAAACAATATTTATACATTAGGAGGTGTTATCATGTAGTAATAAATGCTATTTAAATATGAGTAAAATCAGCAACAGTAGTGAACCGAATTAAAGCAATAACAGCGCATTCTGTATGTGCAATCTCGGTGAGTCGCACAATATCTGATCGAAAGTTTAAACGCTGCGGGCTATCCATATCACTTAATCCAGTACGAATTGCGACACTTGTTCTTTTAATGAATCAATATGAAAGAAATCACTATAAGGTAAACTAAGTATTCTTGGATTTAAACTGACATTGACTTGAAGAGATATTAGGTTATTTCGAAGCGGGAGACATCAAAAAGGAGCGATGCCCTCGCCAGGACTCGAACCTCGGAACTCTCGAGCGTCACTGTAGAGACATTAGGTTATTTCGAAAAAGGAAAAATCAAGAAATATGCAATGCTCTCACCGGGACTCGAACCTCTGACCTCTATATACGCGCCGAGTGTGCTGACCATTACACCACGAAGACATGGTAAGGAGGCGGGAGAAATACCTTATAAGACTCCTTCTATTGAGCTCGTGTAATTCTTTATTAATGAAGTCAGTCACAATTAAACATTTTCAGAACTATGTGCTTGAATTTGTTTTAGTAATTCATGCAGATTTTACTTTCTGCTACACAAAGACCTTAGTTGTGTATCGAGCTTGTATGATTCTTCTCCCAGAACATAGTCAGTGGTAATTAATTTTGAACATTTGCAGATTTGTGTATTTGAATTTGTTTCAGCAGATCACTCACCAAATTATATCTTCATGTTGGTTGTACATTGGACCTGTATGGTTCTTCTTTATGAATGAAATCAATCATAATTTATTAAGCACTTGATGATTTGTGAATTTGAATTTATTTCAATAGATAGGCTCAATAGTACATTGACGGAATAAAACCATGTAATTTTCGGATGAGAAATAGTATCTCTTGATTATTGTTAAATAAGACAAAACTGAAATTCTGCACATCATGGGTGATTTTTTTAAAATAGACTAAAGGTAAACAAATTTTCGGTGCACTTGCAGAACTAATGCTTACAGGAACTATAAATTTTTACATTCCTTTCTTGCAAAGAAGATCCATAAATTCATTCAAAGTCTAAGAATTTTTATATAATAAGGAAGGAAATAGCTGAAATGCTTTCAATTTAGAGCATTGCATAGCAAATGCACTATTCATCAATGAATATTTCTGCGAATTTCTATGCATATGGGTTTGCCTTGCCTTTATCATAAAGTCCAGCATTCTATTCGTCAAAATATTATTAATTTTTTAAAAATTTCTTAGGGTGTAAAATACTTATCAAGGACAATTTCATGATTGAAAAATTAAAAATGAGAATAATTGGGAAGTAAATAGTTGTCCAACTCAACTATATTACGTGTTTCAGAAAAAGGACAAGGAACATAAACACCAAATAAAAATGTTTATTTACATCACATACGACTTGTATTTCAGTAAATATTCAACTAAAATAGCAATTTGTATTTTAGAAAAAATTGAAACCAACGAATGTGCGTCCCAAACGTTTACAGAATATAAACATTTTAACAGCTTGTGATGAATTTCAAATTACTTACTGCTTCAAAGTCATCCCAGTGTTCCGTATTGCGTCGAATACACGTTTCTTCATTGAGAGAGCTAAGTTTTGTAATAGCTCTGATTCTACATTGTACCATACACTCTCGATGGCTGCTTTTAAAGTACTCACGGAAGAAAACTGCCCTCCATTCTCTTTCACTTTCGTTTTGGTTAAAACTGGAGCTCATTGGGCTCATGTCTAAGGAATGTTTTAAGCATTAGAAGAATGAATGGGAGTACTATCATGTTGGTGCACCAAATTCTGTCTCTCAATGTTTTCTGCAAATGGCATAAGATGCTCTATTAGCGTTTGTATGTATTTAGACGGATCTGCCGAAAGCTGTCCACGAAAGTAACAGATCCACCTTCCCTATTTCTATTCAAATAGCTCCGAGGCTTTTTTCGTAAGTCATGCCAGTAACATGAATACCCGTCAGGAATGTCTTCTACTTTTAGATTCAATTTTTATCATCAATACAAATTACAGCGATCCATTTGTCACTATACGCCATGTGGTTACGGGCCTGTGGTAATCTCATTCGTTTGAGAACGATAATGATCGAGCCATTTTACGTGAATCATATAACCATTCGGCTATGAATAGTGTTTTTGCATATTTACAGTCCACAAACCCATATAATTTAACAAACCGATTTTTTCTATGTAGAAGCCATTCTTTGTATCGGCCTATCGCTGCGACTAGGTCCCTTGAGGTTTTCCTGAACGTGGTTTTGACCGATGCGGCATCTTACGAGATGGCAGGTGATAAATCACGCCTACAATTCGATTCAGATGTTTCAAAATTTCTTTAACAGACCTACCCTGCAATTTATAGTTCAGAATCGTATTAAATTCAGCATCAAAAAGTTACGTAACTTTAGCCAAATTTAAACGCAGTTCAAATGATCTTTTTTTAAATTTGGAGGTATGAATGAGGGCATTGTCATATAAAAAGTTCAAGTTTCCCATCACGGTTGTTACTAACAAATTTGCTTAAAATTAGATTTACGTATAAACTTTTGGGACACGCAATTTTTTCTATTTTTATCTTTTCTAACGAACAAATTGATATTTTTGTTAAATATTTACTCAGATGCAATGCACATGTGTTTTAAATAAACACATTTAAATTGGATGATTTTATACATTTTTATTTTTCTTAAACATGTAATTTACTTGCGTCTATAAAATTTTGGGACAGAGTGTATAAATAGGATGTAGGATAATTGAGTACTATAAATCAGAGAAAAAAAATTGCTAAAAAATACATAGCACAAAATTTATACAAATGCTTATACAGAGCAAAGTACGCGGGTATTTGTAATTTACAAAAATGGTTACTTGATAACAAAGCACACGATGTCTGTATGAAGTGAGTTACCTACGATATTTTGCTTTTCTAGATAGTGCTTTATAGATTTTTGATTTCAAATCCTTATTTTAACTACAACGTATCTCCAGTATTATTGTATTCTCATATAGATGAGATATTATTCACTTGTGAAGTTTAAATTCCTGTGTCTTGAGCTTCTATAAATTGCCGATAGGACATAGGTACTAGTAATTACACGCACGAATGTTTTACAGCCACTTTGCATTTGCATTTCGCGTTTCATAAAATCAATGTGATTGTTTTTGAAAATTTTCAGTGAAGCTCTAATACTAAATAGAAAGCATGAAAGGAACATTTTCCTTAAAGGCATTATCAATAATTCCAAAAAATATAGAGGATGTTTACACATTTTTACAAAGATTTTTTGTCCACTTAATTAACGTTTAAAATGTAAAGAGTATTCTTTGAAATGTTCGATCTAATAGCCTTTTTGCTGGACTGTTAGTCTCCTTAATAGAAGAGATTTTCGTAAAATTTTCAGGGGTACTGACTTCCATTCCTCTTATATTACTTTTCAGAGTCCATTAATCGTAATGGATCTGCGCTTAGAAAGAGTTCTTTTCAAAAAAGACCAGAGAGAAAATAGTCGGTATGTAAACCTTCAGGAGACTTTGTAGGAACACTCTGAAAAGGTATATATGCATTACATGCGTCAGTCCTTTTTTTAGGGAATACTGTGGTACATTTAGAAGTTGACTTATTGTTTTCTCGTGATGACATTTAACTGCAAATTTGTTCTGTACGTAACGACCGTGAAACGTTTTCTTAATTACACTGCGTTGAGTGTATTTTAACATTTTTTCCCACTCTTCTTATTTTTAATTTCGTATTACAAAAAGAACCCCTTGGCAGTCAAAAGCCCTCGGCAGAAACGCTTTTTGCATTGACGGAACCAGGTTTAGGAGTTTTTTCTCTTCATTTCAGATAATAGACCTTTCTTTACTGCAGCCATTTAGGTAAACCCTGCTTCATCACGGATCCCAATGTATTTCCATTTATATCCTGATAAATAGTTTTCGTACAGGGTTTTGCAAATTGTTCTGCGTTAAGCCATAAGTCTGAGCAAGTGCATCAGCTTACTTAAGTTGTAAATCTTGGTTTATTACTTCATTTATTGTTCCTACAGATATATTTAAAAACTTTGCAGTTGATTTCTGGAAGGCGGATTTTCTCGTGGTGACAACAACTGGTGGTACCAGACATAGTACGTACCGTTTTCAGTTACTCGTTTGGAGTCCTTTTTCCATGTAAACGTAATGACTGACAGTTGCATTTAAACGTAGCCAACAATACTTCTCATTTTACACCATTTTATTATTGTATTTATTTGTTTCAATTCTTTATGGAAATCATTCGAAAAATGTGTAAATACTTTCCGTAAAGGAAAATTGAGTTAAAACTGACTCTCAGAAATGGCCAAATAACAGAAAGTTAATGAAATAATTAACTAAGAGCATTGAACTTGAAAGACAGATGAAGGTTTGTATCAAAGAACAAAAGATGAAGCTTGGCAATATTTTGATGAGCTAGACTGCCAGCGAATCTTATTACACGTTGTTTAACATCCAGTCTCTACTAGCATATTAAAAGCCTTAACTAAAACATATTGTCCTTTTCTTTACCCATCTTGCTGATGTGTAAAAACGAAAAAAAGTATTCTTTATGTATTTCAACTTCAGAAATATTCTTCTATGGGACAAATGCTTGAGAAGCGCAAACAGCTTGGAAGAGACCTCTCAAAAATGTGTTCTCAATGACAGCTATATCGATTTAACGCAAAAATTATAACCCTGGCACAATACTAAGCGAGAACAAGAAGCGGAGGATGTGAGACACACTCCAAAGACTGACAGGCTGGAATCAATGTAACTCTCATAATATTAGAAGCGATCTGAACAGGAGAGTGCTTTCAGTGCATTGATTTGAAATCATCCGAAGGTTTCAATATCTTGTGGGCTAGGAACATTATGTTTCCAGTATGTAATATACTAAAATGCATCGAAAGGTATCCTTTGATATGCATTAAAGCAAAACTCATTAGAAGATTATTGCTTTTCTCTTTAACAAAACCAGACGCATAAATTTATATCTCTTATACAGGATGTTGGGTAATTAAGCAAGATGAGAAAGTAGAGATTTCCAGGGTAAAATGTTACGAATTTTATTCTCCTGAATATAGTGAGGTTTACAAATTTATGAAGCAAAAATGCAGTTATAACCGACATACATTATATTTATAACGTATTTTTAAGGTCATGTATTTATTTGTATTCAGTGTTAAAATATTATGCTTATAAATGAATATATGTTGATGGCTTTTAAAACATTTTGGCGAGTTAGAGCTTAAGATTCTAACTACACACATCAAGAATACCTTTTAATCAAGGGGTTAAAATTTTATTACACGTAAAATTCGAAAATATTTTTAAGATTGACCACCTTTTTGATAGTTAAATGCAATGAGCACTTTTTTCCAACAAATGGAAGTGAAAAAAGCATGAGTTCAAAAATAGAGATTAAGATTTTATGATTCACTACAGTAACTACTGAGAAAAATCTACTTTTCTGCTATGTGACTCTTAAACGTTCATTTATTACTTTGCTGCTAGAAACATTTTCCACTTAAGCGGCCTATTTCTCGTTAGATGAAATTTGAAATATTCTGGGGTACAAGTATGTATTTACTAACATCTTTGTTCCTAAAAGTTTCGACATTATTATTTATATTTTTATTTATTAACCTATTGCCAATTACCGCAGATTTAAAGCATTTTGATCAAAGCTGTTAATTTCAGATGTACATCTAGTGTATTTCTTACTACGTTTAATTGAAAAATTCAACAGGATTTAATTATTCAGGTTCTTTCAGAGCAAAAGCAGTATCCAATTTTAAAAGTCTTTTAAATATGGTAGCTCTTATACAGCATCTTACGTTTTTAAGATTCACCCTTCTTAGAAAATGATTGTGTATTTTGAACGCCAAGTTTAACTGAGTTTGTAAATAAAATCCTTTTATTTCAATAACTAGCGCACAAAATCAATGTTGCGGTTTCAGCAACATGAAAGCGAAACGCAGAAGTATTATTAATGTCCGCAACATTTAATTTATAGCTGGAAACGAAGAGAACTTCAGAGCTATTTAGTTTGAATAATTTCTCCCATTTGGAGAGTTAGTGCGTGAACAATGCTGATAACACATTTTCATAATGTAGAAATGGACGCAGAGACTTGATCTATTGCTTTACTCCCCATTAAACATTTACATTTCACGCCTGTGGATGTTTATTTTTATTTGTGTTGGAAGCATATGGAATTAATCCAAGTCTCGCATCTGCGGTCTTCTCTATATTTTTCAACGAAATAAAAAGTGAAGCTAATTATATCTCATTTTAAAATTGCCTGTATTAGTTATACAAGAATTTACGAGCTAATTAGATCTTCAAAGTTCCTGTAATTGTGTTGCTTTTTATTCCTCCCTCCCGTCAACTTGACCGAAAGTTTATTTATACTGATGCCAGTGAGGAAATTTTATTTATGTTTTTTAACTTGCAGGCTCTTATTTCGACACCTATACTAGTTAAAGAAAGAACGTTCTTTTATCTCAGTAAAACTAAATATGAAAAACTGATTACGAACACAAACACTTATTTCAATGAAACAAACAATGAAATAGAAAATTTCTCTTACGTAAACACTATAAAGCACATAATATTGGATTTATTTTTATTGCATTAGGAAAAAATAAACACGGAAATAAATTACTATTCATTTACTGATGAAAAAAGCCTAGCTTATTTATTTAAAATTAAACTATTTTCATTGCATTAATATATACAACATATTAAATCAACAATAGAATATGTATCATATGAAATCTTTCCACTTAATATTTTGCAATAAATTCATAACTTCATTTTCTCCACTACATGCGGAAAGCCTTAACTAAAAATACTATACTTATCTAAATGAACTAAATGAAAATACTAAAATGTGATTTTCAGTGTCAGTCTTAGTAAGTGGAAGCAAGTAATTCAGATAGTTCTTGTAAATCTGGGACTGACAATAAAGCTCAAATTTTACTTTTCATCTTACCAGCCGAATCCGGTGACGTATCTTTGTAATCGACTTTCCATCCAGGCTAGAATTTTAAATGCTTCATTATACAATTCTTCGACTGCAATTTCGTCACAATCGTCCTTATTTATCATACAGGCATATCTCAAGCTACCGGGAATTCCGATAGTTGTAAAGCAATTAACATATTAAGTAATAACAATAACTCATAACGCTCCGAGGCAATAATTCGAAAGTACCAGGCAATAATTCGACAATCTTTATGCGCAAATCGTATGCTGAGTAGTTAGAAGGCAAGCAGTATCCCAGAATAAGTTTCACTGAGCTCAACAAAATACATCCTAGTTTTAAACTGTACTTCTTGTCATAAAATTTACATAAACTTCATAAAAGTGAGTGGTTTGAACGAATGCCGTGACAAGATAAGGAAAACAGGAAAGAAATTGTCATGAACTAGAATCTTAACCATAAATGTCACATAAAATATAAATGGCTTGTGATTGCACGGAATGAACTTCACCCGAGTCAGTGCTCAGATGAGTTCTATGAATGACGGAAGAGAAAGAGACATACATACTTCTATGTACAAAAAAAGATACATACGTAGTTTTTTTATCGAGCACATAATTCCTGTTTTGGTGAACCCATGGATAATAGATGAGATATGGTTGTTCGACCTGGGTTCAAATCACAGCGAACAGATTGGCTGCATGAGAGGTTTTCTGGCTTTCCCCTCGTGTAACGTAAATAAGAAACAGCTCCGCTTGCAGAGTCTTTAAAAGGCATTCGTCGTCTTAGAAAGATACCTTTGAAAGCTTTTTTATAATTTAATTAATCCAATGCGATTCAAATTTTATTTATGAAATGAATAAAATTACTTTATAGTATATATAATAAAATTATATATACTATAAAGTATAAATTACTTTATAGTATAAATTACTATTAAATTATTATAGTAAGTATAAATTACTTTTTAT
>KK116381.1:725451-747530 GCA_000611955.2 Stegodyphus mimosarum | reverse complement strand
AGTTTGCTTTTAAATCCTCGAAAAGTAAATAATTGAATCGTATCTAGAAATATTCTCTATAATCAAAGCAGGCGAAACAAATTAAGGGAGAAAATATCTTCACACACAAAGTGAGTAAGTTTGTTCAGACAACTTCAAAGCTATATCTCATCTCTTCCACCAAAAATCCGCTTCTGAACATTTAAAACTTATCTCTGTTTTAGGAGTTCTCCCAAAGACTTATTTTAATAGTTGAGGAACTGAGGGGTAAAAGAATACGATCGCAGATGTATAGCTCAATAGAAGAATTTCAGTTGCCATAGCGTAAGACCATATTGAAGCAAATAGAAGACTGATGCAGTGGATTAGGTTTTGTATAAATGTGGACTCGGAGTCTAGGGGACTTTATAGGCTGATGATACATATCTAGGTGACTAAAGTAGTTTATTTAACTATTGGTGAAGGTACATTATTGGCTATTTACATTGGTGACTGTTTACAAATGAAGAAAAGAGTGATAATCAAGAAAATACATCTTTGTTTTCTAATCATTAGGTCTTAGTCGAAAACACAACAGCTCGTCTTAGCTTCCATCATCCATCTCTCTCGCCATACCGTTAGGCGTGTTGAGTTGTTGCCGTCCTGCTATTCACACTCGGGCATCCTGACGCGACAGGGTCTCCTGGCGATGATGGAGTTACAGCAAAATCTGAAATGAGTAATTAAAAAAATGTTCCTGTGGATGCATCGTGATGGAACGTCCTGAGGGAAAAAAAGTCATTTTCATTGAGTGTCAATGGATCATCTTGGAACGTCTTGGGGGGGGGAGATGTTATTTCTCCAGATCGTCTTAAATGCTCAAGCATCTTTAGGAGCATATCTGAAACTTCTTGACAAGGAAAAAAATTAACATCTTAATACATCTTGTACATATAAAAATTCTATGTAGAGAAAAAAAAACATTTTAACTAATTAAAAAAAATAATGAAGAAATAAATGAAAGGTAGTAAATACTAAATAGAATGTCCAAAGAGTTCATTGTTGAAATGGCCATGGTTTCATCAGATCAGCAGCTGTGGAAGGTTTATTAGGGACTTCATGTATTCCAACTTTCTTTACCTCATAGCGGTAATTTGGCTTAACAGCTGCGACTTTGTAGGGTCCAAAAAATCGGGGACGGAGTTTGATTTGAGTTACAAATTCAGTACGTTGAAGTGCGACTTGATCACCAGCTTTGTATAAGGGCGATTTTTTGCGGCGTTTGTTATACTGACGTCTGTTTTTCCGCTTCTTTTTCTCATCTTCTTTAGTTTAGTTTGTTCTGTCTTTGTTTTCTGTATCAGCGTCTTTGTCATTAGGTTTTCTGAGTTCTGCTTTTCAACCTTCTTCTTCACCGCTTCTTCGTTGGTCTCTCTAGTTTCTTCGTTTCGCACGGTTTCTTTTGATTGTCTGTTGCAAGGAATGTTACTGAAGTTTTTCTAGTGGAATTCGCAGTTAATTCATCATAAACTGTGAGCTGAGATTGTTCTTTGGAAAAATGCTTCTTTTCAGAATATCCTTCCGCGGTGGCGTTTTTCCTCGATGGCTTCGAATCTACGTGTGTTGTGCTTAAGTTTCCTTTTTGCAGTAATTCACTGTTGACAGCATCATTTTCATTTACAACAGAATATGCATCACTCAGCACGTCGTTAGAATACACAACCAGGGAATCATTGCCGCTTGCTTTGATTGTAGATGAAGTGTCCAGTTTGTTTACATTCTGTACTGTAAAAGGAACTATACTAACAAGATCAGTTTCTGATTTTGGAAGTGAAAAACAAGAATTCACAATTTTTCCGGATCCTTCTTCAGAACCACTTTCAATGCAATGAGCATTTTTATGCCCTTCAGAATCGCTTTCAGAGTTCTTGTTTTCTACTTCTATTAGTTTAATACCATGCTTTCCAATAGAAAATTCAGCTTGTTGGATACAATCACTTCCAATAATTGCGTCAACAGATAGTAAATTATCATCAATAACATGAATGTCAGTTTTAAAATTCGTATTTTGAATTTTGAATTAACCTGTGAAATCTCCTATCGTGTGTACAATGCGATCACCAAGTCCTGATAATGTTATAGAAGATTTTTGAAGCGGTGGAGAACCAATTTTTTTATGTGTTGATGTGTTAATTATAGTAGCTTGACTGCCAGTGTCAATCAATGAGGAAATAACAACCTCAGAAATATTGATGTGAATCATCATAGAATGTAGGGGGTGTGACTGTACGACAACTTGATTGAGAACTAACTGTCTCTGATTTTTGTGACGATGGAGGTGATGCACGACTTGGTTTCTGAGTACAAGTACGTAGATGATTTATGCCCATATCAATTTCATGAAAAACATTTGGGTTGTTTATGAGAACAATTAGAACTTTTATGGCCTATAGAACCACTATTGTAACAAACTATAGGTTGGGTAGGCTTTTGAGAAATTTTGTTCTCTAAGTAATGAGAATTATTTTGTTTAAATTTCAGATCACTAGAAAATTTAGTATGTTTGGAAGCAGACACAAGCTTTTCATAAATTTTTAACTTATCTTTGAATTCACTTACAGTTTTACAGCCATATAATAAAATTTTGTTAAGGTTTTCTGGAATACCATTTATCACATAATCAAAAATAGAAGACATATCAATTTGACCTCTAGAACCAATTTCTCCCATAGTAATAAAATAATCGAATAAGGGTTCGTTTGGCTTTAGACATCTTTTAAACATTAGTTTATGCAAATCTAACAAATATTCTTTTAGCGCAGTAAACGTTTTAACACGACGTAAGGAATTTACAAAAGTTTTAGCTGAGCCCGATAAGCATTTTTTTGTAAATATAATGTTGTGAACATCATTCGTAATTCTATTGAGTTGAAATAATTCTTCTAGGTAATTTAGAAAATATTCAATTAAATTATCAGAAGAACCGTCAAAAGGTTTAATGCAGTCATATAAATCACGGAAATTTATACTGAATTGCCGTTCATTTACCATGGATGACATGCCAGGTGAATGATTTATTCGATGTTTATGTAAACAAACATCGGTCCTGGAAGTGTGGGCGTTTTGGCTACTTGCCAAGTTCGAACACGAAATTGATTGCGTATTTGTATGAGACTCCATTTTATTTTCGGAAATTAATTTTTGTGGATTTTCTACTTCACTGTCGGAATCAGAATCGGAAATAGTAGTTTCTAATAACAGATCGAAATTAGTTAAAGCGTTCACAATTGTAGTATAACATTCATCAGCAGAAATGGCACATTCTAAATTCAGAACATTGCGAATCGAAATTAGGTCTGGCAGAGTGAACATATTTAATAAACGTTCCTTAACTTCGGCAGTGTGAAAAGAGTTATCTATGGCCTGTGAATTCACGAAGTCGTTTGCGATTTGCACGGTCACCCTCTTGACCAAACACAGATTTATGCAGTAACTTAACTGCTTTTGTAGAAGCTGATTTTAAAGATTTAGCTATATGTGGTATATCATTTAGAGTTGACATTGTCAGAAATTAAATATTTCGAAGAACACAAGTGATGAACAAGCTAATACAGCAAAATAAAAATTCAGTTTCAAATTCAAAACAAAAGTTCTGGTTTTAACACAACAATTTCTGGCGGCAAAAATATAGTTTTACTTCAATAAAATTAAATTCAAAAGATTCTTTACTTTCACTTCATCTAAACTGAATTCACAACATTCTTTAACTAATTCTTAAAGAACAGCTTATCTTCAATGAAGAACCGGTCGAGGTCCCATGTGAACTCGGCGTCTAGGGGACTTTATAGGCTGACGATGCATATCTAGGTGACTAAAGTAGTTTATTTAACTATTGGTGAAGGTACATTATTGGCTATTTACATTGGTGACTATTCACAAATGAAGAAAAGAGTGATAATCAAGAAAATACATCTTTGTTTTCTAATCATTAGGTCTTAGTCGAAAAGACAACAGCTTGTCTTATCTTCCATCATCCATCTCTCTCGCGATATCGTTAGTCGTGTTGAGTTATTGCCGTCCTGCTATTCACATAAATTTGGTGAGAATACTTGTCATCGAGAAATTTGATGCAATATCTTTAGCTGATTGCATATAAATTAATGAAATATATACAAATCAATCATTATTTCAATCATTAAAACAGAAAATTAAATTAAAATTAATCAATCATTATTTCAATCATTTAAACTAAATTATTGTGACACCGTCACGAGTGTTGAATAATTTGAAGGTAGAAAAACGCTAGAGGGCGCTGTTGCCCATGTTAATGTAGAGAAGGAAAGTTTTGCTTCTGTTGAAGGCGGCGGCCTAAGGTTACGTTCTGTATATAGTTCATTAAAAATTATGTAAAATATATAAAGCTTTATGAATCACTGAACCACCAGGATTAGATTTGAGAAAACCCATTACTACACGAGACCCTTAAGGCAGCTATCACAATGGCTTAAAAAATAAAAATGGCACAAGCAAATTATCACTATCAGGCAACTACCTCTCTCTGCATTGTAAACACTTGTTTACACATTTTGTGTTATTTAAGGGTAGATGTCGAAGGTAGTTACTTTTTACTCTGTAATTCGAAGCTAATCACATTTTAGCTATGAAAATTATGCCATAGTGTGAATACCTGCTAATATTTCTTTACGAAAAGGATCACCTTCGATCTTTACAAAAAGGATTTCTTTACGGAAAGGATTCTTTATGAAAAGGTTTCATCGCCAATTTCACCATCATTATTGTCATCGGTAAATTATCTTTTTTGGACATCTCAAACCGCGCAGATTTCCGAGCATTGCGGAATAATCTACGCGTCGTACTTATATAATTAAATCTATAGTAATAAGAAAAATTTATACTACGTCATAAAATTATCAAAATTATCATAATCATAAAGTGTAAAATTTGTAGCTTTATTCACATCTATCGAACAGGTCTTAAATCGTAGCCAGTCCGTGGAAATAAATTTACATATGCGCAAACTTGTCTGTAGGGCTTCAGCTTACTTGCCCATAGCTGTTAGTTTTTATACGATCTTTATTTTCAATCCGGAAGTGTATACAAACATATCATGAATCTTCAATTCATGCTGTGAATAAAAAAATGAATTCTCAACAACTTTAAAATTAGAAATGTAATTCAAATTATCTTAGCAATAAAATCTTTGCAATACTTTGCGTATAATAATGCTATTCAAGCGCCGAACATTCTGAACATAACAGTGTGCATCAAATAACTAACAAAAGATTGAATAACTAAATTATATATAAATGTATATAAAAGAATCAGACCAGTATCAAAATTACAATTATTCAAATGTCATCCTTACTCTGAGACTGAATTTATCGAAAAATTCTTTGCATGTTGAAAGATTCTAGCATCAGAAGTTTAAAGAATCAAATTTGTCAAACACGGGATTTAAAGATATTGAGAATAACTAGACTGCAACTGAAAACACTAATTATATTAATCAGATTTGGGTGCAAAGGAAGGTTGACAATTTTCTAGCGTTAAACTACTATTATACATGTAATGAATCTATTTCTCGTCGATAGCTATAAATCACAGTAAAATAATACCACACATATTACACAGTCCAGTCACATTAATGTGACCACCACGTACTTTCCATGTCAGAGTTAAATAACCAATCACAGAAGGCAGGTGGCAGCACAGTGCAGTTGAGCGTATATAAAGGGTGTGTGAGGGCTTCGGAAAACATTTCAATCGTTGGCGTAATGCAGAAACGAAGCGATTTATCCGACTTCCAAAAGGGCATGATCATTGGCTTTCGGGCCAAGGGTGGAAGCATTTCCGAAACGGCTGAGTTTGTGAACTGTTCGCGTGCCGCCGTGGTAAAAGTGTACCGTGCATGGCAAAATGGGACTGTCCAAAATCAGCGACGTGGCAAATGTGGTGCACCACGGGCCATAGATGACAGAGGCGAACGACGGTTGCGGAGATGCGTTCGGGCAGATAGACGGGCTACCGTTGAGCAACTGACCACCAAAATGAACCAAGGGGCTACCAAAAGTGTCTCCCAAAGTACTATTCAGCGAACATTGCTGCGTCTGGGCCTCCGAAGCAGACGCCTGGTTCGTGCACCTATGCTGACTGCTGTTCATCGACGGCGAAGGCTAGAATTTGCACGCCAGTACAGCAGCTGGACGTCCACTGAGTGGCGACAGGTTGCGTTTTCGGATGAATCGCGTTTTATGCTCCATCGGACAGATGGACGTTGGCGTATAAGGCGTGAAACCTCTGAAAGGAACCACCCTGCAACCATTGCCGGAACGGTCCAAGCTGGAGGCGGGAGCATTATGGTCTGGGGAATGTTTTCCTGGCATTCTCTAGGTTCACTGATCATTGTGGAAGGCACAATGGATCAATACAAGTACGCATCTGTCCTTGCGGACCATGTTCACCCCTACATGCGCATTGTTTTTCCTCAGGATGATGGCATCTTCCAGCAGGACAATGCGAGGTGCCATACAGCTGCCAGTGTACGTGCGTGGTTCGAAGAGCACCAGGATGAGTTTACCGTCCTCCCCTGGCCAGCAAACTCACCTGACTTAAACCCAATCGAGCATCTGTGGGACCATCTCGATCGATTTGTTCGCGCCATGGATCCTCAACCGCGTAATCTAGCGCAGCTGGCCACGGCATTAGAGTCGGCATGGCTCAACATCCCAGAGAACACCTTCAGGGACCTATGTGACTCTCTTCCTGCACGTCTCGCAGCAGTCCGCTCTGCGAAAGGTGGTTATTCTGGCTTTTGACAGATGGTCACATTAATGTGACTGGACTGTGTATTTCCCTAGCGACACTCTGGCGCTAGGTTCCTTTCTTACAGCGTCACATCTGAAATCGCAACTCGGAATGCACAAATATGTATATCATTTCAAGAACCTACATGTTCTAAGCAAACTGCAATAAATCTAAAAGGAAATAAAAAAAGTATAAGAAAAACAGTTTCTCACAGACGATAGTTCAACGCTACTTCAAGTGCGCATGTGCTATTCGTCAACATTCTCCTCTGTCGCAGACAGGCTGGCGCTAATAATTCTTAGCTAATACAAAACACTCCCGGCGTTGAAATTAACAATTTCAAAACTATTATTACAAAGAATATTGATATAAAGGCACAACAATAATACTAAACAAGAATAAATCATACTGAACAATATACATGGTGTTTATAATAGAAATTAGACAATCATTCTACAGGAAGTATACATATATCTCGAACATTTCGTTTTAACAAATTTTGATTAGGCAATCTTACAGTTACTACTCTTACTTTGTTATCCCTACCATGAAAAACTTCAGCTATTCTCCCCACTAACCATTTGGTTGAAGGCAAATTTTCATCTTTTATTAATACAAGAGTTCCTAACTGAACGTCGTCTTTTAAAAATTTCCATTTGTGACGTTCTTGTAGATTATTAAGATAATCACGTTTCCATAATTTCCAAATTTTCTGTGTATATTTAGTGATTCTTTGCCATTTAGAAAGTCTGTTTTCATTTATGTTGGATAAATCTTGCTCAGCAAGAGTTGTGATAGGTCTGCCAACCAAAAAGTGACCTGGGGTCAAAGTTTCAAACTTGTTATAATCAGCTGAAATTGGAGTAAGCGGTCTTGAGTTCAATACTCCTTCAATTTCTGTTAAAACAGTTAAGAATTCTTCCAAAGTTAAACACTGATTGCCAATAACTCTCTTCAAATGACTCTTAAGGATTTAACCCCGGCCGCCCAAATTCCGCCGAAATTTGGTGACTTGGGAGGAATGAATTTTCACTCTATACCTTCAGTAGTATAAAATTTTGCTAAATTATCATCTGGCCACTCAACCAATTTTTGATATTTTTTTAGTTCCACATTAGTACCAATGAAGGTTTTAGAATTATCACTCATTATTCTGCTACATTTTCCCCTTCTAGAGAAGAAACGCTTTAAGCTTGCAATAAAAGATTGGCTAGTTTGGTCTGTCACAAAGTCTAAGTGTATGGCTTTTGTACTCATACATACATATACTACGACACAGATTTTGTTCAAAACTCCCTTACTTTGATTCTTAAACTTTATAGCAAATGGGCCGCAGAAATCAACACCAGTTATGTTAAATGGGTATGAAGGTGTGACACGCTCTTTGGGCAACTCAGCCATTATTTGTTGAACTGTGATGGGTTTGTTCTTAAAACATGTCACACATCTGTAGACGATCTTTCTACAATTGTTTCTGCCATTAAGTGGCCAGAATCTTTGTCGTACCTGATGTAATAGAGATTGTGATCCTAAATGAAAGTACTTCAAATGAAAATGCTCTAAAATAATAGTAGTTAAACGATGTTTACTAGGTAAAACAACAGGGTGTTTACTATTGGCGGGTAGGTCCGAATAGGACAATCGTCCGCCCACTCTAATTAGTCCCACATTATCGAGAAACACATTCAGCGATGCTAATTTACTTTTGGGGTTTACACACTTACCTCTTTTTAATTGATTTATTTCTTCTCGAAACTCACTTTTTTGGGCCTCTAATAAAATATACACCTCAGCATCCTTTATCTCTTCTAAAGTAAGTACTCCATACCTCCTTACCTTGGAGTTCTTAAGATTATGGATAAACCTGAAAATGAAACTTACAATACGAAGAAGTTTAGTATAATTAGCAGACAAATTGAGAATATCATTAAAGAGGTTTGGTTCATTACATGCAATTAAAACTAAGTTAGAATCATTATGCAGTTCATTGTCTTTTTTAAGTTCATTTGGACACACTTCTTCAGCAACCTCAATTGATAAGTCCTGATGAGGAATCTCTGAACGTGTTAGAAAGTCATAACATGACCACCATTTGGAACAGTTCACAAGAAAGTCACTTTCAACACCACGCGTCAGAAGATCTGCTGGGTTCTCTTTTGTTGGACAATGGAACCAGTCTGCCGGCTTTGTTAACTTCCTAATCTCGTTAACTCTGTTGGCGATGAAAGATTTCCATTTGGTACTGGTACCTTTAATCCAGCACAGCACTATTTTGGCATCAGTCCAATAAAATATTCTCGAGGATTTCTTTTGATCGAGCAATTTTTTCACTTCAGAACCTAAACGTGCTGCTAGTAATGCACCAAGTAATTCAAGACGAGGTAACGTAATTCTTTTCACAGGTGCAACACGACATTTTGATGCAACGAAACTCACAGAAATTTCTTCTTGCTTACGCAGTTTTACGTAGACAACAGTACCGTACGCCTTCTGACTGGCATCTGAGAAGCAATGAATCTCTATGGAATCGGCTTCGGGATTCAAAATGAATCTTGACACTGCAATTTTACTTAGATGATGACACTCACAACACCACTTTGCCCACTCTTGCGAGATATCTGTAGGTAATTCATCATCCCATGTCAATTTCCGAACCCAAAGTTCTTGTAGCAAGAATTTCAGTCTAACAGTAAATGGAGTTATTAACCCAAAAGGATCAAAAATCTTCCCTGCAGTTTTCAAGATGAACCGTTTCGTATTACGCTTATTTTTAAGAAGTTCCATCAAACTGTCTGTATCTATGCTTAGACTGTCTTCATTAGTATCCCAGAACATTCCCAAGATCTTAAGTGTCTCGTTTGAGTCATTGACTTTATGTGGATGGATCTCGAACTCTTCTTCTTCCCATTTTATCATCAGCTTAGGATCATTGGATACCCATTTACGCAAGTTCATATTTGCTTCACTCATAATTTGTTTAGCTTTACGCGATAAGCTTAGAGCCTCCTCTACACTGTCCTGTCCGGTAATAAAATCATCAACATAAACACAAGAATTCAATATTTCAAATACATCTGGCTGCTCGTCTCGATATTTTCGAATGTGTTCTTTAATTGTTGCAGCCAACAAGAACGGACTTGACTTAATCCCAAAATTTACGCGCTTAAATCTATATGTCGCTAGTTTCAGATCATTTAATTGTGTGTTTTCCACAAACAGGAATCGTACTGCATCTTGATCCTTTTCTGCCAAAGCAATCTGCAAAAATGCTTTTTCTACATCCGCTGAAATTGCAACTTTATTTAATCGGAAATTAATTAGCAGATGGAACATGTGAGGATTCAAATTTGTCCCTGTCCATAGACAATCGTTCAGTGATAACTGCCCGAACTCATGTGAGCTGCCATCAAACACTATTCTAGTTTTCGTTGAAGCACTGGTTTCTCTAAATACCGGTTGATGTGGTAGGTAAAAGACTGGTTTATCAACAGGTATATTTTCATCAGACACTTTCTCAATAATACCTTGCTTGAGATACTCATATAATATTTCACAATATGTAGTAAACAGTGTTTTATCATAATTCATTCGCTTTACAAGAGCTTTTAATCTATTTTCTGCTACACGGTAATTATCAGCTAATTCACTCCAGTCCCTTTTCCAAGGTAAAGTAACCTCGTAACGACCAGCTTTAAAACAAACTGTCTTATTAAATATTTCCAATGCTTTGTCTTCCTCATGACAGTAAGGATCATCTTTAATTCCTAATGATTCTAGCTCGAAAAACATTTTCAATTCACTCTCTGAATTATCATTTATTAACCCACAATACGATAAATTAATTCGCCGTGAATCATTTATATTTCCGCTAACTATATACCCAAACACACTGTTTTGTAATATCAAACCTGTGTGAGGAACATAGATTTGACCAGATCGTAACATATCATAGAAAACTTCCGCTCCAAGCAACAGGTTTACTTTCTCTGGTTTATAAAATTCCGGATCCGCTAAATTCACCTTCTCAGGAATCATAAGATTACTAACATCGATAAATTTTGCGGGAGTTAGACCTGCTATTTTCGGAATTACCAAAAACTCTAGTCTTCTTTTATACGTTTGTTCCTGATTACAGATAAGAGCAACTGTTTTTCGTTTTATCGTAGTTGAAATACCTGATATACTGCAAACCGAAATGTTTGTCTTTTCCCTTTTTAAATTAAGTATATCTGCTAATTCAGTGGTGCAAAAACAAGAAACACTTCCACTATCACACAACGCTTTCACCTTAATTAAAGTTCCATCATTAGTCTCAATAAATACAAAAGCGGTAGATAAGATTACATTTTTCCCACTGTTAGTGCCCGTAGCTGCTGTAAAAGTTTCGTTTTGAGTTTTAGCTTGAAATGCAGGCGCATGTACATTTAATGCGTTTCTGTTTTGATTACCCAACTCGTTCTGATCTGAACTGTCTGTTCCTTCTACTGTAGTACCAACGGTATTACTTTCGTTTTGATAACATAAGAGAAAGCTATGTTTTTTCTTACACTTCTTGCACAAGTAATTGGAAGAGCAATTTCTCACACTGTGCAAATTAAAACAACAAAAACATAAATTATGCTTTTTCACAAATTCTACTCTTTCTTTTACACTTAATTTCTGAAATTTAGGACAATTAAAAAGCTTGTGATTACTCAAATTGCATAATCTACACGAATTCTGTGCATGTTTTTCGTTTGCATTAGAAACGACAGCGGTAACTCTGTGTGTAACTTTTTTTGTATTAATCACACTCTTTGAAGCGTTGAGAGTTCTTGCATGATCTTTAAGAAATTCTATAAGATCATTTAAAGTAGGCAAGTTCTCTTTCTCTAATTTTCTTTCCCACCATATTTTGGTGTTAGGATCTAATTTTTGCCCTAAAATGTATGCAAATACATTGGAAGAAAACCCTTTAACACTCTGATTTAAAACCTCTAATGATCTCACGCATTCATTTGTAATGTCAATCAAGTTTAATATCGCTGACGCTGACTCATTTTGCATAGGATTCATATTCATAAATCGTTTCAGATGAGCATACACTTGTTCGCGGTGATTAGAGAACCTTTCTTCTAGTAATGAAAAGGCTAATTTATAATTAGAGTCAACTATAGATATTGACTGCACAATACGATAAGCATCTCCTCTTAGCGCAGATTTTAAGTACTGTAATTTGACCGCATCTGTTAAATTAGGATTCGAATCAACACTGGCTAAAAAGATATCTTTAAATGAAAGCCACTCATGTAAGTTACCCGAAAACGTTGGCAAAGTAATTTTGGGTAATTTAACATTGTTCTCAACATTCGTACAACCCGAAGATTCCGACTTATTTTCTTTGGAAAGTTCAGCTAATTTACGATTTAATTCGACTTCTACATCTAAAAGAATATCGTCAATCTCTTCTTTCTTTTACATAAGCATCAATACTTTCATCAGTACACAACCCAAACAAAGAATCGAAACTGGAATTTATCTCTGTCTCAAGTGCTTTAAATTTATTCTTTAATATTTCAAAATCACTTCTTTGGACATTTTCGTCCGCAACTTTTTGTTTTAATTTTGTCAACTGTGTTTTCAATGTACGTTTTTTCGCTAATATCTCTTTTAGGGACATTTTAATTAGCAAAAGTCAATAAACAAATAAACAGCTTCAAAAAAGGAAAGGGTACTTACCCTTTTGTTTCTACAGAACTTCAATCTGGAAGTATCCTAAATAATCCTTCCTTTCAAAAAACCGAAAGTAATATCACAGTCTCTAAACTTTATTAGCTGTTCCGGCTCTGAACGGCCAGAAATTGTAATGAATCTATTTCTCGTCGATAGCTATAAATCACAGTAAAGTAATACCACACATCTATTAGAAATTACATTCAATATAGTATTTATTTCCCTAGGGACACTCTGGCGCTAGGTTCCTTTCTTACAGCGTCACATCTGAAATCGCAACTCGGAATGCACAAATATGTATATCATTTCAAGAAGCTACATGTTCTAAGCAAACTGCAATAAATCTAAAAGGAAATAAAAAAGTTAAAAAAAACAGTTTCTCACAGACGATAGTTCAACGCTACTTCAAGTGCGCATGTGCTATTCGTCAACATTCTCCTCTGTCGCAGACAGGCTGGCGCTAATAATTCTTAGCTAATACAAAACAATACATGTTAGTTCTATATAAGTATTGATATAAGAAGTAAAAATACCTCCAATATGTATTCATTTACTTGCTTGTTTTTTTAAAATTCATCTGTTATGATTCAGAATTTAAGTTTTTTAGAAGTACTAGCTTCATTATGTCAAAATAATGTTTGGTTTGAGAAGTTTTTGGGAGACTCCTTATTCGAGGATTTCTAAAATACTGAACTCGAATCAAGATCCGATTTCCAAAACACTGTGCTCGAATTAGATCTTCCCTCCTAAACTTAAGTCAAGAATGATTAAATGAATTTTTAATAACATTTTGTTCCATAATAGTGCTTTTACTTGCGATATATAATAATTAAACATTAGAAAGAATGTGCTTTTTAGGACAATGAAAGTAGAACACTCCAATTAATTCTGACGAATTTAAACAATTCGTGAAATCTTAGTTCCTGATACACATGATATAAATAACGAAATTTTCAAAAAAATAGTGAATTCACTCCTTCAGGTCCCCCACCAAGCATTGATATTGAATAACGGATTCTGAATAATGATTGCGAATAATGGAGTCCGAATAATTGATTAAAAATCGAAGAATCCCTTCAGATTAATGCCCATCTTATGATGACAGTGATGAATTTCCAAGGGAAAAAGTAACTGCTACCGGAAAATATATATCTGGAAATATCAAACTTAGTTTCCATAATCATGGAATTTGCACTTGCTATCGCTAACAATGTTAGAGATATTTAATTTTGTAAGATGTGAAAAATATTTTTTATTTTTTCCCCAAATTTCTAGCAGCACGAAAAATTTATAAAGCTTACAAACAAAAATACAGATGAAAAACATTTTCCTTTTTCTGACGAGGGAGCGAAACTCATAAATCACACTATTTTTACTTTTAGTGTACTTGAGTCTGCAAAACGCGTGTGAAAATGCAGATGCGCCTGATTTGACGAATCATGCGAAAAAAGACGCCCGGGGAACTTTCCCCATACGTGGAAGAGGCAAACTTGTAATTACCACTTATCCAAGCTAACAGGAGATTTCTCTCGCGGTTTTTAGCCTGAGGGTGTGATTTGCTGCATAAGGGATAACTGCATTAAAGAGATAAAATATCTTAGTTAAATTCTCCCTCTTTGCGTGCTATTCCACTTAAACTCACCCCTCTGGGAAAGAATGCTAAAATTTTAATAAATAAACAGAGGACTTTAATAAGGTATTCTACTGACAATGTTACATAATGCATTTAATGTAACCTGTACGTGCTATCTAGAAGAAATTCTACAAGAATGAGGGAAAGAATAAAGAAAAGGATCCTGCCGGTAAGTTTTTGAACGAAAAAAGCGAAAAGTATTCATCTCATTGTGAAATTCCCGTATTTACACAAGAACGCAGATGAATGAAGAAAAAACGAAATACGAAACGAAATTGCAGAGAAGGAAAACAAGCAGGGATTAGATTGTACAAAATGAAACTGTGTTTTTGAAAGCACGAAAAGACGCTTGCACTTAAAAGTATGCAGAAATAATTCCTTTTGAAATATTTACCGTGGAGAGAATGGACATAGTCCGTCCGATGCTTCTAGAAATATTCAGTAAAGCATTGGAAAATGTCTATACGTTATAAAAGGCTTTGGTATCTGAAAAAATTTCATCTAGAATAGCATTTTAAAATTAGGTGATACATTCTATCCCATTAGAATGATTAAACAAGCAGATAATTAAATAATACAAGGTAGTAAGTAGTTAAAAGTTGTTATTTATTTTTTATTTAAAAATTAAATTGAAAATAATAAACTAGTTTTCAAGAATGGAGTAAAACTAGATTTGTATTCAACACAGGTAATTTTAGCTTATGATGTTTTGCTATAACTAATACAAATTTTTTGTTTATGTATAATAATTTAAAATATTTTCTAGAGAACGAAGCATAGAAAGTTTGGGATACATTACTACCACTAAGTCGTGTTGGATCCATTGTAAGGTAAACTTCAAATAAAATTTCTTTTTTTCAGTTTTTTATCTTATTTGTTTATTATTATTGTAATGTAATTTATCATAGTTACTCACATATTACATCCCTCTTTTCACTAAAATATATTATGTATTTCCAAAGACTTTATCAGTTTCAGCAATATTATTTTACTTACACAAATACTATGCTATTTTTGTATACAATACAAATTGTTAACCATAAATCAATTTCTAAATCATATGCTAGGAAAATTAAGGAGGAAAGTACAGAAAAAGTATACAAGTAAATTGTGGCATTTAGTGTTATTTAAGTCTGTTTCTAATATTTATACTAGAATGCAAAAATTACCAAATATTGAACATCAGGTTGTAGGGATTTATATTTATTTTAAATAATCAGTTAAATTTAATTTTAAGTTACTTTCCTATGAGCCTTCATTTCCTTAATTGTCAGTGGCAGAATATTTAAATTTGGTAGAAAGAAAAGCAAATTTAAAAGAAAAGCAAATTCTACCAGAAAAAGTTTAAATATCGACGTTCCAGCAAAAACAGTTAGAGAGAGTGAGAGAGTCTGGGAAGTTAGAGAGAGTCTTAACCCTTCTTCGAGGCAATCGCTATTTCTCCAGATTCTACACAACAGATAGACAGTAGAACCTTACAAGGTGAAACAAGGAGAGTCACCATTCCTTATTACTAAATACCATTAGCTGATATTCTATTTTAAATTGAAAAGCTCCTTTGTGGACAAGTGCTTAAAGCCTCCCAGAACTGGTACTTTGACCTAACTTCTATTCCTAGTAAATAGTTCAACTGCAAGAAGTTGTCTCATTTTCTGCCATGTGTAATGCAAACATGATTAGCTTCTTTTAAATATATCCTTAATAAAGCTATTCCATCAGGTAGATTTCTTTCATATTTTGCCTTAATTGAGTCTTCCTGCTAATTAAGAATTTATTAAAATTAATATGTTAAGCTAAAAGTTTATAACTGCTATTAGCTGTTAAAATGTATAATTTTACTCACAATGTTTCACTTAAATTATCGTGTTTTTAATTCATTTTAAGTATGTGTAAGCCAATGCATATATAGAATTATGTTTTGGGTATCTAATTCATCGATTTGTGGGTTGTTTTTTAGAAAATTTACTAATGATTTATACCGTATTAATATTGCTCAAAACTTTGTGGTTTTTACATAATTGAGCTTTTAAATAGCTGCATCAAGTAGTAGAGAAAGAAGCTCCATGGGGATCATAAATTAATATTACATGGAAATTTTTCATTTATTTAAAGAAAATATTCAAGCCACAATTAAATTTTTCCCTAGATCATTTGCTTACAGAGCTTGCGGCAAATATTTCCTGCAAGTGAAATGACATTTTTTTTGGCCAGGACAGGAAATTTACATAGCGAAAGCAGCGATCCTATTTTGAGATGTTAAAAAAGAAAGATAAGAAAATTTTGAATTTAAATTGAATTTTGAACGAAGGCTTCAATCATTTAGTCTTGCTATCATTCCACGTGGCATTTTTAAACTTTTCCGGTATTATTTATAATTTTATTGTTATTCATCTTTCTGTTTGTTTCCCTATTTTTCTATGAATGAAGACATAAAATATTTTATATTGCAAACTGAGATGTCGTTGTTTTCTTAATTAAAGATTTGTATTCGAATTCCGGAGGAATTAACTAATAGTACTTTTAATTGTGTATTGGTTTCTGGATTATTGAAATGTGTAAAATAGCCATATATATGACTAATAATTTTATGCATAAAACTTCCTGCATTAAATATGTTTATAGTACTTATGTAAAGTAAGCGAAAAAGATAATGTTAACCATAAGACATCACCAATGTAGTAATTTTAATTATTTTAAATTAAAGAGCCAGAATGTTTTAGTCATCGTCATGTACTAATCATCAATTTGATTAGTACAAATAGTATTAGCCTGCTTGAATTTGCACTCTGTTTAACCTGATAAGTTAAGTTTTTAAGCAAGCAGTTCTGGCACATGTTATGTGTAAAATAGTTATAATTTCACAATAATATTCTTGACAAATCAAGAATGAATTCCTTCTTAAACGAATATAGCTTGAAACTGAAAATGAATTGTAGTTTCTATGCTTTTAACTATAGCATTATTAAAGATCCATTGATTTATATTAAGTTCTTTAGCTTTAAATTATATTAGTAAATAAAGATGTTATATTCTGCTATCAGATTTCATTCGAGATCTTTTCAAAGCAAAACGTGCTATTGGTCATGCTGCTAATTTAGTACCTACCTTTTCTTGCATTTAATTAAAGTAGCTCTCACTTTTATACCTCTAAAACTTAAGCATGACATATTTAGACAAAATTTTAAACCTCACTATGTATATTTATAAGGAATTTTCTTTTTTGCTTTAATGCATTAAGCCAATTTTAGAAATATAAAACATTTACTTGTCTTAAAATTTAAGTTGAACAACATATTTTCTGTCCATAATTTTTTTGTAATATACAGAACTGGCTGTTAACAAAATGCTGATTTTGTAAGATGATCGTGATGCTAAGCAAAATGTTTCTCTTTGGCTGTGTTCAATAGGTTAATTAATGCATTTTAAAATAATTTATTAATATTTAAGTATCATCAAATAAAGCAAAAAAAAATCATTCATCTTTCAAAAACTTGCATATTTTTATTCTACAAACTCAGCTTGATTTAATGCAGGGCTTCTTAAACGTTTTTTAGTCGCGACACCTTTTTATCTCTGAAATTGTTTTCGGGACCCCAGAACCCCATAATATTTACGAACATTTTGTGGGACCTCCGCAAATCCGACATACGTGTGAGTGAAACTATCAATTTTCTCATTTGTACTGTAATATACTATTGCAGTTTTAGGTCATTAACTTTAATTTCTGGTTTTAAGACATAGACAATGTGAAAATTTTAAATAAGTAACAGTCAAAATGACAGCCTCACGTGCAAAGCAAGTAAAATGAACGTTTGTATTATAAAAAGAATGCGTTGAAACGTTTTCGTTTTCCTTTGTCTGTATTATCTTATCTTTATCTATTTTCAGATACATTGTGTAAAAATATTTGGTAATTGTAAAATTATTATAATAAGTTAAAGAAATATCAAAACTACTAAAATTTTTGGCGACCCCCTGCTGCTCACCCACAGTTTAAGAAACTCTGATTTAATGTATCTTTCTGTATTATAAAGTAATCCTATCTTGTGAAAATAAAAAAGATTAAATGTAATTTCAGTCGTATAAAAATAGATATCTCAGAGATTATTATATGTAATTAAGGATTTGATAACTGTTGTTGCAAAGAGCGTAGATGTGATTTAAATACCATTTACTATACTTGAAGAAATTCTTCATAATGATGGCAGTACTTTTATTTGAGTCAACCCATGTTCAAAATGTCCCAATTACTATTATGAAAAAGGTTTTTGTATGCTTTGGCAGATTAATTCCTAATATATACAAAAAGCTACCTTCCTGGTGTCTATCTTTATGTCCATAATAATTATGTCCATTAATTTTATTAATACGATTGATTTCGTTTTTAACAAGTCTTTGAATAAGATCAAGTTTTATATTCAAATTCAAACAGTCCAAGGGACAATGGGGAGGACGAAAAGGCTCTCGGCTCAATTCCTAAGCTTCAGATTCTCTCTTAGCAGCTTGGATAAAGATAATTTGAGTTTTAAGATGTCTTGAAATTGTATCATTATATTTCCTCCAAAAAGGAGTTTCGGGAAAACTCACCAGCCTCTGGTATAATAGGATCGCTTTTCTCTTAATACAACCATCAACTGGATACAAAGCGGTTAATAGCTGCAGTGAAAGATAAGGAGTAGTTTTCATTGACCCAGCAGTTATGCATAACGCTTGATTCTGGAAGACTTCGAGGATCTGCACTACATTCTCTGGAGCCGTGGTGAGGACCTCGCTACAATAAACATTAACTGATTGAAAGCATAAATTGTAGTCATCAATGTCTCCCTGTTACAGTTCCACCTTGAGCCATCCAGACGTTTTAAGATAGAGAGTCTTCTCACGGATTTATTTTTCAAATGTTCCGAATGTTTCCTCCAATTTAAGCGTGTATCGAGGATGCAACCCAAATTTTTAATCGAATTAATTTGCACTTGCTCTTATCCTGATTACAAAGAATAGTATGAATTTGTGGAAATCATTAGTAGTACTGTAGCTGCAATAAATAATGATACAATTATACTTGTCAATGAAATGTATTAAAATACAGCGTCTAAAATTATTTCTATCTGTTAACAGTTCGAATTCCACAATTTCGTTCAAAATTGGAATGTTTTTTTTTGAATATCATATTTTTAACTAATGTAAGAGAACTTATAAATACATTATGTTTCTGTAATATTAATTCATTTTAATTTACTGAAACTGGTAACTAAAGAATAATTTTTTGTGAATCAGCATTTTTGTTTCTTATTCTTTCATTTTCTCTAACAATAAGTAATTCATTTATATTAATTTAATGCTGATGCAAGAAATGTATGTATTTCGAAGTTATGTGCGAAATGTATTGTAAGGTCAGGACGCATTTTCTGCATTTTAATATCGATATAGTCAAGCACGGTTTTCTGTATTTTAAAAATTTAGAGAAGAAATAAAATCTTTTAAGATTTGAAAAAGAAAACGCGTTTTGATTATCCAATGCGTCTTTTATTATTTTTTCAGAATTCATTTCATTTTGTCATAGTAATAATGTAATTTGTTTCCTAATATTTATGAATTATTGCAAAGTATTGCTATTAGAATATACGTCTTAAGTATATATCCAGCATCGAAGTAAGAAATCTAATATACGTAAAAGTATACGTAATAGCAAATATTCTCGTGTATTTATAGTAGAATAAAAAATAGTCCATTTGCTAAACTTTTAAAGCAATATAAAAATCTCACTTGGTTATCATGTTTTGAAAAGCAGAGAGGCGAAAATTAATTCTCAGCCCATGTTGGCTATATATTCATCGCTTTTCAGAGATTAAAGAATAAACACTAATATTTATTAAAGAGATAGTGGACTTCACAATTAACGTACAGTCAGAATGGTAATTACTACGCTTTTGAAAGGCGGTATAGATGTTCTTTTAGGATTTTAGGAACGTGGAATGAACATGAAAAATACAGTGAGTTATAGCAAAATCAAAAGGTGCAGCAAACTGGAATTAATTTTCATAATAAAAGGCTTCTTTGAAAAGTTGTCTAGTCACGTTACCAGTTGAAGCTCTCCAGTTAAAGTAAAATTATTTATTAGTGAATGAGTCGACTGATAACATGCATATCAAAAGGAAACGTAGTTTGGTAAAATACCTTTAATGTAATATTATATTTCTATCTTATTTGTGTTGGGCTTCTACTTAATTTCAGTAATATAAACCCTGCATGTGTTTCATAATGCAGTTTGAAAAAATTAGGTTAAAAATGATAGTAATAATGGATTATGTTAAATACATTTTAACCGCTTAAAATATCATATTTATTAAAGTTAGGTTGCCAAGTTCGTTTATATGATTTCTAATGAAATGAGGTGATCTGGAAATGTCCTACTAAAAGTTTATCAATTCTACAGAATTTTCTACCATAACCTCAACAAAATAAACATGCTATTTTTATACTAAATACGTTGTTTCGTTGAGAAAATATCTTGCGACTTCAATAAATAAATATTGGAAAAAGTATAAAAATCATAGAGGAAATGAACAGAGGACGTTATTAATACATCACGCAGGTTAACGTCATTGAATAAGAAACTAAAAAGAAAGTATAAAAATCATTCATGTTCCTATATTGCTATATATAAAGAGGATGGTTTCCTTGAATATCATTCTATTCCCGTCACTACCATATTTTTATAATAATCCAAATTACTATCCTTATTATGTTTTTTTCCTATCTTGGGGAAGAATGAAACTAACCACGATAAAGAAGTTTTTGTACGGAATTCATAATTAAAGAATATTCCCTTTTTGCTTAAAAGTAACCTTTCCAAATCAGTCGAAGAAGGAATTTTAGATTGGGTTATGTTTTGAATTAAAGTCTGTAGATTTAGAGAGCTATTTGGCATGATTCTCTCTCCTTCAGTTGCAAAATCATTTTGCCTTTGAAGATGAAATGCAGTATTTTGTTGGAAACCGCTTCGAAATAATCTATTTAAAACATTAAAATGAAATTCACAAAATAACATTTTTAATGCTACGAAACGACAGATTTGGCCAATAATATTTGAAGAAGTTATAAACGTTAAAAAAGGTAACCCGAAAAAGATTAAGGATAAAATTTAAACAAACAAGAAACCATAGTCATTTTATTAAGAAAAGAGATATTTGCTGAGGAAATTAATTTTAGCTGCAGATAGCTTAGTACTTCGAAAATAAACAACAATACGCAGAAACCCCGCTTTGACTGTTTATATTATAGTATATTTTATATTTTTAACATAAAAGTAATATTACTAGTAGTGTGAAACGGAGAGTTCACGGGCAGGAGGCGGTGCGCGGTGCAAGCCTGGAAGCAGGTGAGGCGGTGCAAGTCGGGAGGCGGTGCAAGTTGGGAGGCGGATTGAGGCGGTGCAAGTCAGGAGGCGCAGTTTGATTTAGTTGATAAGGTGTCGTCACACTTTGATAAGAGATTATCTTTTGTTGATTTTCCAGCGGTAATTTCTAATTTTAGGATTTTTTTCCTTTGTATTTTTCTTCGTCTTTACTAGGCATATAATGGTTATTTCCTATGTTCTCTAAACGCCTGGAATTTAATGACTGACAGATAGATGTAAATTTTTAATTTTTGCACTATATTTCAAGAATTATAATGTCCTATGCACTCTTAGTTTTAACGTATGCCTTACAATTTTTTATTTCATCAGAGCATATTAATTTTCCTTTATCCTAATTACATTACTCATTTTACACAGGACGTTCTTCATATCTTTTAACCATATACTCGTAATTTTATTTCACTTATTAAATTTTAGGAGTGTAATTATTCAGATATACATTTTAATTTATCATATGATTTTAATTTTAGATCCAATTTTAACTTTTTTCCTTCTTTCTAACCTTCGTAATGTTTAATGTACTCCAATTTATAA